>JAADYJ010000238.1:0-29288 GCA_023338205.1 Halophytophthora polymorphica
AACGTGTAGAAGCTCTCTGCGGCGTCGCCGCTCTGGTGAATGGAGCCTCCTGCTCCGAGCCCGAGACTATGATGGCCTTCGGACGTCTACGCGCAGCTGGCCGCGCAGGGCATACTCGTGGTGGAGCGGTGGTCGGGACTCGGTCGGGGCCCTGCCAACGAGGTGAAGATGGTGTGCTCGCTCGGGCACGAGTTGGAGGGGTCGGTGGGGGCCGTGGCCGCCGGCACCAGCGGCTACAAGGTATGCCGCCGCAACAACTCCAAGGGCGAGGCCGTGATGGCCTTCCTTCTGTTCGCTTTCCTTGGCATCCGCTTCCTCTCTACGCGGCGCGAGCTCGCTAGCGCGCTGGAACTGGACGCCTTCGCGAAGCTCGGAGGCCGAGTTTAAATCATCTCAACTGAGTGACCAATGGGTGCAACTCATTTGCCACCCCCCAAGGTCACCAAGCGACGTAAGTATCCGAGCGCAAGGCCTCTCACGGCACTTGCTGCTGGCTGCTCATGGCCGCTACAATGCTGTCCAGACGTCGCCGCCACGACTGGACCCTTTGTCTCTCGCTGCTGCTGCTGCTACTGCTCGGGCTGCAGCCTCCGCGAGCGCTGGCTGCGGCTATCGCCGCCAGCAGCGCCACACTCGAGTGCAGCTCCGGCGGCGTCAGCGCGGACGGACGTGCGATCTGCGGGCCGCTCACGCCCCTCCTACTGACACTGGAGCTTCCCGCCTCCTTCTCTTCCATTGCCACAACGCCTGACGTGGCGTGCGTACTGCAAGACGACGTGGCGCTGGAGGATTCGACTGCGCAGCTCTCTTCGTCGACCGGTTCATCCTCCTCAGAGGACGCCACACTCAAGATCACAGCCTGGCTACCGGCTTCCAGTGCATCACTGAGTGACACAGAGAGCTCAGGTAGCAACGCGAACGACGCCGACGTCGAGCTGCACTGCAACGTCACGCTAAGTTCTGAGTCCGACGCCACGACGGAGGTCTCCGCCGCACTCCCCAGCTTCGTGTACCTCTCGGCCGACACTTGGGGCATTACAGACATGACGCTAGCGACTGGTGCAGCCGTGGCAGGGACTAACGCCACCGCGCAACTGACGCTGCAGGTCAACGGCTCCAATGCAGCGCAGCGTCAGGCCTCGCTGCTCGGCGTCTGCGTGCTCAGCGACCAGCAGTGCGACGTGGAGAGCGGCCAACTGCTCTACCGCGTGCAGCTCAACGACAGTGACGCCGAGACCAGCGGCTTGGTCTTCAATTGCTCGCTCGCGGACGGCGCAGGCAACGCCATACAACAGCGCGGCCTACTGCAGCACCAGCCGCCACAACTGGACGGCCGTGAGCCGACGCTCGAAGCCGTGGTGCTGCTCTTCTCCACGAACAAACCCGCGCGTGTGGGTAGCGTCATCTCGGTCACGCTTCGCGCCCAAGAGCTGCGAACAGGACTCTCGGGCAATTGCACGGTCAACGATGCTGCAGAGGCCAGTCCGCTGCTCGAGACAGAGGACGCTGGGTTCTACGTCACGCAGTATACGGTGGTCGAGGGCGACCGCAGCGTCACACGCGGCGACGACGAGGACGAGACTGCTATCATGCCACTACGCTGTCTAGTGGCCAACGCTGCAGGCCTGAGTCGCGCCTTCGAGACGAACGTGACGCTGGGCTTTGCCGTGGACGCTCAGGCGCCGCGCATCGCCAGCACGACGCTGCTCTTCTCGTCCGACACACCAGCGCACGAAGGCTCCGTGATTGAGATCCACGTGGGGCTCGAGCAGGACGAGCCGGCTCTGCATGTGGTGAGTCCGCAAGACTCCAACTGCCTCGTAAACAACGTGTCGGTGGCCAACAGCTTCTCGCGCGCGGCAGCCAACGCCTTCCTGCTCACGTACGTGGTCGGCAGCGAGCCTGCGCGCTGGAAAGCGGGCAAGCTGGCCGTGCACTGCGTGGTGCGCGACGCCGCGGGCAATACCGCCACCGTGTCGGGGTTCACAGACGGCAACACGCTCTTCGCCCGCGAGCTCAAGCCCGAGACGTTGGAGCCCGAGGCGCTCGTGGCCCGCGCCAATCTCCCGGACAAACTGCTGCTGCTCACCTTCCTTCTCGTGGCCGTGGCCTCGCACGCGCTCTCCATGCTCTTCCCGCTCGTCGGACTGCCGCGGATCACGGGCTACCTCGCCACCGGCGTCATTGCAGGGCCGTACGTGCTGGTACTGCTGTCTTCGGATCAGCTGCGACGGCTGCGCGTGCTGGACGAACTGGCGCTGGCCTACATTGGCCTGGCGGCGGGCAGCAAGCTGCACTGGCGCCAGATGCGTCCTCTGCTGCGTAGTATCGCCGTCGTGACGCTCGCGCTCACCGTGGTGGAGTACGTCGTGGGCACGCTCACGGTGGCGGTGCTGGCTGGGCTGCTCGACTTTTTGCAGAGCACGTCGGACGCCGAGCGCTACGCCATCGCGCTGCTGGCCGGCTGCATGATGGTGGCACGCAGTCCGTCCTCGGCCTTGGCCGTGATAGAGGAGACACGCGCGCACGGGCGCTTCACCACGCTCTGCTTTGCCGTGACCGTGTGCTGCGACGTGCTCGTCATCCTGCTCTTCAACGTCAACAGCATGGTCACCGAGAGTTTCCTGAGCGCCAAGCGCGTGGACGCGCGCGACGTTCTGCGTCTCGCTTTGCAGCTCTGCGGGTCTCTGGGGCTGGGTGCGGCACTGGGCAAACTCATGGCGCTGCTGGTGCTCTTCCGGCCGCGCTGCGTCACGCGCAAGCGTCGGCTGCTGCTGCGAGCGGTGCAGACGGCCAAGCAATTGCTACTGCTGCTCTACGGCGGGCTCATCTTCGCGCTGGGCCACGCCACACACCCGTACCTGGAGCCCTTGCTCTGCTGCATGGTCTCGGGGGCCGTCATGTGGAACTGCAGCGCGCGGCCGGACGAGCTGGGACTGCTGCTCTCCGGGCTGGCCGAGCCCGTCTACGTGTGCTTCTTCACGCTCACGGGCGCGGCGCTGGAGCTGGACATGCTGGCCCAGGCGCTGGCCTTGGCGCTCGTGCTCTGCGTCACTCGAGCGGCCGCCATCTTCCTCGGGAGCCTTGCGGGTGGGCTGTGCGCTGGCGAGTCTCCGCACCACGCGCGCGTGTCTTGGATGGCGTACCTCACTCAGGCGGGCGTCACGCTGGGCCTCGCCAAGCAGACCCAGCTGCTCTACCCTGGCTGGGGCGGCTACTTCTCCACGCTCATTGTGGCCGTGGTCATCTGCAATCAGCTCGTGGGGCCTCCGCTGCTGCGCTACGTGCTGCGGCTCGTGGGGGACGCCCAGCCTCCCGCTGCGCCAGGCTGCGTGGCGGGTCTACATGCGCTCGTCCTCACCGTCCAGCGACCCGACGAGCCTTGTAGCGCTCGTGTGGACGGCGCAGTGGCCAGGATGGAGCTCTGCGGCTGGGTCGTGCACGTGCATCCTCTGGTCCAGCCCAGCGCAGCGGATGGCCACGAGGACGAGGACACTGGTGGACAGACGTCGCTCGAGCTCCGCGAGACGCTGAAGCGACTGGAGCCGCTGGCGGTCGTGGTGGTCCTCCAGCCCAGCGACGCCGAGAACCTGCGCGTGCTGCGCGCTCTGGCCGCTGCGTGCCAGCAGACCAAGCGCGTGCGTGTGCTCCGTGTCGTGGTCCAAGTGGTGAGTGACCACGGCGGCCACCCGGAAGGCCAGAGCTGGGCGGACGCCTTCGTCGCGGTGGCTACCAGCGAGCCGCACGGCGACGCCATCGACGTGGTGGTCGTCGACCGCCGTGAAGCCGCGCATCTGCTCGTGGAGCTGGCTGCCAATGGCACTGTGCTGCGCTCCAAGGCGTCGCTGAGCGGCGAGAGCTCGGTGGTGGACTCCGAGCAAGCGGAGCGCGAGCTGGAGCTCAAGAAGCGGCACGTGCAGCAGGTCTGAGCGCGATAATGGCCGGTGACAAAGCTTTGAGGGGGTGTTACGACCGGCAGGGAGGCTTCGCGAGGTGGCACTGCGCTGAGCAAAGCTGGAGGCCTGGGGCCTTGCGGCGGTGGCGCCGCTCATGTCTTCCAGACCAGCACGGAGACGCCCGCGGTCACGCTGAAGTAGACGTACGTCTTGATCTCGTGCGTGACGTAGGCGCCGAAGGAGGAGCCCACGATGCAGTTCCAGCCGCGGCCGTACTCCTTCTCCATGTTGCGCCGCACGAACTCGGCGATGGTGGAGAACGTCTTGCCCGACTGCAGTCGCAGCAGCAACACGCGTCAGGCAGTGAGCACGGGCGCCCGCTTGACCAGGCCAGTGCCGCCACGCAGCAGCCACGTGGAGCACTAGACCCAGTAGCGTAGAGTAGACACAGAGAGAGAATCGCACCGTGACTTGCAGCTGGAAGGCGTCGCGGGCGGTGGCCAGCACCTTCTCCAGCATGGTGTCCGTCATGTCCTCGGCGAAGACCACCGTCTTGTAGAACTTGTCGTTCTTGCCCGTCATGACGCGCGCAGACGCGTCGGCGGCAGCTCCAGCCGCAGTCACGCGCAGCACGAGGTCGCGGCGGTCCAACGGGGCAAACGGCGAGCGCGGAGGTGCGCGGGAGGAGGCGAGTGGGCCCCCAGGCGCCAAGCCGCCGGGCCGGCGTGACTCTTCGCCGTCGCCTGCGATCCTTTGCGCCTCCAGAGCGACTCCCAGAGCGACTTCCGAGTCGCGTCGCGTCGCCGTGCGGCGGCAGCTTTCGGGGAAAAGCGACGTCGAGGCGGCGATCCCCGTCGCAGTCGCACGTGGCTCCGAGTCCGCTTCGCTCAGGCCGAGGTGAACTAGCCTAAGGGCGAAGAATCGGGGCTGGAGGGCCGGACATGCGGCAGTTGGCTCGCTCCACGCTGGCATAGCCGACGCGGCGGAGCTGGCCTCGTCCCATGCAGCTTCGCCGCGGCCTCGGGCCGCGAGCTCCGCGGCGCTGGCGCTGGCGCTGGCGCTGCAGCTGCAGCTGGCCAGCAGTTTCCAATCCGCTTTGCGACGCCAAGCGCGAGCGAGCGTCGCGTCCGCGTCCGCCTGCTGCTGCTGTTGCCGCTGCTGCCTGTGCGCGTGTCGATGGGCATCCAACTGCGCAAACTGCTGCGCGCTCGCGTGATCGTGGTGTTCGGCGCCACGAGCCGCGTGGGTCGCGCCACGCTGGAGGCTCTGGCGGCGCAGGAGGCCGTGTCGGTGGCGCTGGTGGCGGCCGTGGAGCAGGTCAAGGACCCGCGCGCGCAGCAGCTCAAGCGCGCCACCAACTGCTTCCTCGTGGCCTGCGACTTTTCCTCGGGCGGCGACGAGTCTCTGCGTCGCGCCGTGCGGCACGCGGACGCGGTGCTGCTGGTGCCGGCGCTCTCGGGCGGCGGCGTGCGCTTCTCGAGACGCGTGATCGACGCGATGGCGGCGGAGCAAGTGCCGCGGCTGGTGCTGGTGAGCAGCGTGCTGGGGTCACCGGAGCTGCTGGCACGTGGCGGACCGGAAGCCCCGAGCGAGACGCACTCGGCCACGGAGGCCATGGGCGCCACGCCGCAGGAAGCCGAGGCGACGCAGGGCTACGAGGCCGTGGAGGCCCACGCGCGAGCGCAGCTGCCGGAAGCCGGGCGTGCCGTGGCTCTGCGCGTGCCGCTGCTCATGGAGACGCTGCTGTACTGTCGCGACGAGCTGCTGTTCGCCAACCGCTTGTTGGGCTGCTGGTCTCCGGACACGCGAGTGAGCTGCACGGCCGTGCGGGACGTGGGGCTGGCGGCGGCCCAAGTGCTCATGCACCCGCGACGCAAGTACGAGCCGGCCTACCGCCTCGTGGGCCACGGCGTGAACTGCTCGCCGCGGGAGGTGGCGCGTCGTCTCAGTCGCCTGCTGGGCCGGGACATTGCGTACAAGCAGCTCACGGACGGCGACTTTGTCGGCGTCATGCGCGAGAAGGGGGCGCCCGAGCAGATCAGTCGCGGCCTCGTGGGGCTCAAGCGGTTCCTGGAAGACGCGGACGCGAGCGAGGCCTCGCAGCAGGACGACGCGGCGGCCATCGGCGCGGAGGCTGCGGCCGCGCGAGGACTGCCCGAGGACTTTCGCGTGAGCGGCCACTTCCACCTGCTGACGACGCGCGAGCTCATGACGCCGCGCCACTGGCTCACGCGCCACGCGGCCGCGCAGTTCGCGCGCACGCCGCAGAACCAGGTGCAGCTCTTCGTGGTGGGCTCGGGCGAGGCGCTCTTCCTGGAGGTGAGTCAGTTGGTGGCACGGCAGATCACGGCGCCGTCGGCGCTGCCGACGCGAGAGGCGGGCGAGGCCGCCGTCCCCACGGCGAGCACCTCGACGCACGGCCACGGCCACGGCGGAGGGCTGCAGCAGGCCAAGGTGACGCTGTGCACGATCAAGGCGAGTCCCGACGCGTCGGAGGCCACGACGCCGACGCCAATGTACCAGGTGGAAGGCGCGCCGGCGTCGCCGCTGGGCCACCTCCTGGACCAGCTCTCGGCGCTGGACGTGGTGCTGCTGATCCCGCCGCTGCGCCTCGGAGCCCGCAGCTGTCTGGACGTGGTGCGCGGCGTGGTGCACGCTGCGGCGCGGGCCGACGCCTGGGGCATCGTGCTGGTGAGCTCGCTCTTCGTGGGCGCGCCCAGCACGCGTGAAGCCCCCCGCGAGACGCTGGAGCAGCTGGAGGAGCTCGAGCAGTGCGTCAAGACGTCGGGCGTGCCCTACGCCGTGGTGCGCCTGCCGCTCTTCATGGAGTACTTCCTGGCGCTCTCGGCCGAGACGGACTCGACGCCGCTCGGTGGCTTGGAGGAGGAGAAGCGCGAGGCGCCGGGGCGTAGCCAGGAGGCCGTCGACGAGGCCGCAGAGGCGGAGGAAGCGCGAGTCCCGACGCCTGCCCGCGCCACGTCGACGTCCATGGCGTGGCCACTGCTGGAGCCGTCGCTGGCCGCCTCGCGCGTGTACCTCATGGCGCTGGCGGACGCGGCCAAGGCGCTCACGGCCATCGCCTTCACGTTCCCGCTGCATCGCGCACGCACGCGCGTGCTGTACACGGCCAGCGCCACGCTGGAGGAGGTGCAGCGCGTCCTGCACAAGCACGCGCACAAGGCTCGGCCCGTGAGTCTCCGGCGCGTGGACGCGCTGCGCGAAGAGCACGGCCGCGAGTTCTGGCGCGTCGCCTACTGGCCGCGGCGGCACACGCAGCAGTTCCTCGAGCGCGCCGTGGACGTGAGCGCCATGGCGGACAAGGCGGCGCAGACTGCAGCGGCCGCGGGGGCGCCAGTCGAGCCGCGGACGATGGTGCTGCCGGTCTCGCAGCGCTTCGAAGCCATCACGGAGCGGCCGCCGCTCTCGCTGGACGAGTGGGCGCAGGAGAACGCCAAGTGCTACACGCACGCGCTCACGCCTCGCCCCGCCGCGTGAAGCGCAGCAGCTCGTCCGCAACGGCCCGACTGCGCTTGACCTCTGGACGGACCTGCTAGCAGCAACAACAACAACAAGTGAGTGGTGCGCCGGCCCAGTGCAGCAGCCTCGGTATGGTCACGGTCAATATTCATTCATGGTGCGGCCCCATGCGGTTGGCCAACGCTGGCACTTTCCTCGTTCGTGCTCCTTGACGCAGTTGAGGCCGCTGCTCTCAGTCACGCACGCGCTGCCAGGCCGTGGCAGGCTGCGCCGACACGCGCGCCTCCGTGGCCTTGAGCTGCTCCACCACCGGCAGCTCCGTCGTGGCGATGAGCTCAAAGCCGTCGCCCAGAGCGGCCCGCGTGGCGTCGTCACTGGGCACCACCACGAGCACCTGGCCGCGCTGCACCTGGTGCTTGAGCTGCGCGACGCCCTCCGTGCCAGTCCGCACCAGCACGGGCTCGCCACTGGCCGTCGAGGCCGACGCAAAGGCCGCAAGAGCACGCTCGCCCTTGTCGCGGAGGTCCTGCAGGATGGCCTGGCAGCTCAGCTCCGTGGACGCCTGCGCGTCGACACTCGAGGGCTCCGAAGCGCTGGCCCCGCCAGTCACGACCACCCGCTCGCTCGAGCGGAACGGGTTCCCGTTCACGTACGGCGGCGGCGCGTTCACGTCCGTGGTGGCCAGCGTGATGGCGCCCTGGTCGTCCAGCCGCTGCTCCACGACGCGGAAGCCCGCGTGCTGGAAGAAGTGCGGGCGGAAGTGGTAGCGCGCAAACTTGGACGCGCCATTGTCGCCCGCGCTGGCGAAGGAGCCGCCCATGATCACCTGGTGCTCGCCGTCGAAGCACGGCTCGCTAAAGTCGTCGTAGTACGGGTGCACTCGGAAGCCCGGCAGCGCCGAGAAGGAGTCCTCGCACCACTCCCAGGCGTTGCCGAACACGTCGTGGAAGCCCGCGGTGCTGGGCGGCAGAGCGTCCACCGCCGAGAAGGACAGATACGACCAGTTGAGGTTCTTGCCCGTCGCTTGGGCCATGGTCGCGTCCTCCGGGAGCGTCAGGACGGCGTCCGACTCGACGTTGGCCGAGCGGTCCGCTTCATCCCGCATGAGCTGGTGGATGGCTTCGGTGGTCAAGTGGAACGTCACGCGGTCGTCGCCCTGCTGAGCCGCCTTCCACTTGCAAAAGGCCTGCGCCTCGTGGAAGTTGACCTGCGCCGGCCAGCGCCACTGCATGGGCAGCTCGTCGAACATGGCGCGCA
The DNA here is from genome assembly GCA_023338205.1 of Halophytophthora polymorphica. Lineage (NCBI taxonomy): Eukaryota > Oomycota > Peronosporomycetes > Peronosporales > Peronosporaceae > Halophytophthora > Halophytophthora polymorphica. The sequence goes on from JAADYJ010000238.1 coordinate 8,631, forward strand.
GCTTGTAGCGGTGGCTGCCCGAGGGCCCGTCCGGCACCCAGAAGGCCGGCCACTTGGTGTTGCGGAAGCAGCGCCACTCCCAGCCCAGCTCGCTCCAGTAGCCCGGCTCCAGGTACCCGCCAGCGCGCACAAACTCGAGGAACTCGCCGTTGGAAATGAGGAACTGGCTGGCGCGGCACGCCGGCACGCTCACGTCACGGTGGCCGTACTCGTTGTCCCAGCCGAAGCTGGGAAAGTCACGAGGCTTGCCCACTCGCACGTCACCGCCCGCAACGTCCAGCAGCTCGTTCTTGGGGTAGTCCACGCCCGCCTCGGGCCGCAGCGGCGAGTCGTGCACCATGGACTCGTGGTACGCCGGCAGCAGCTTCGAGCCCTGGAAAAAGTCCACCGGGTGCTCCAGCATGAGCATGGACGACGTCTCGTGGTGGATGCGCTCGTGTTCGATGGTCATCTGCAGCGCCCAGAGCGGACTCTGCTCCGTGATCTGCGCGTGTCCCGGCTCGAGCCCCGGATGCGTCTCCACCACGTGCCGCACGAGCTGGTAGACCTCGCGACGGTAGCTCAGCACGTCAGCCACGCGCGGCCACTGCATCTCGTTCTTGCTCATGTCGTCCCAGCGCATCTCGTCCACGCCCACCTCGAAAATGTGCTCAAAGTGCGCGTTTACGGGCTCCGAGATGAGCCCCGCGACAAGGAACTTGTTCACAAAGAAGCTCGTCGGGTGGCCGTAATAGAAGATGAGCGGGTGGCGCAGATGGTGCGGCGGCGGCGTCACGAAGGCGCGCTCGCCCTGCAGCGTCGCGAACAGCGCGTCCGTGAGCGCCCACGAGTTGTCTAGGTAGTCCAGCATCTCCTGCCGCGAGCACGAGCGCAGATCCGGCATCTTGATGGCGCTTAGCCGCCCCGTGGCAGCGTCCACGCCCGGGAAACGCGGGTCCGTGCGCGGGTTGCGCGTCGTGGTGAACCACTCGTCGCTGCGCTCGCCGTACAGCGCACTGTCGTCGCCCTGGCCGTCGCTTGAGCGCTCATGCTGCGCGGTATCTTCGTCCGCGTGGGTGGCCGCGGCCGCTGTGGCGAAGCTCGAGCTCTGCGCGTTGCTGGGCGGCGTGTGCAGTCCGCGGCGCTGGCCCAAAGCCGCGGGTGTGCTCTCATGCAGACTCGTGTGCAAGGGGAGTTGCAGAGAGCAAGGAAGAAGAGGAGTCTCGCTCGTGGCGAACGTCAACTCGCGGGTCTTCACGGCGGGCGCGAGCGCTGAGGCGGCGCGCGGGAGCTGCGAGCGCAGCTTGCGCTTGTTGGCCGTGGCGAAGCGGCGCGGGAAGCTGGTAATGGACAGCATGGCGAGCAGGCGGAAGGAGCGGTCGTGGCGACGGCGGGAGCGGCAACAAGGCGATGGCGCTCGCGGCGTGTGAGCTGCAGCACCTTTTGGGGAATGACTAACTAGGGGCGACGGCGGATTGCAGCCGGACCGGCGCTGCGCGTGTGGCACCTGAGACGGCGGACGAGCCGCCGTCTTAATAGTGAGCGGTAAGGGTGGCGAACGGTGAAAGTGATACGTTTAGGACGCGAATAGTGAACCCACCCCGATTCGTAACCAGAGGGGCTGGGGTACGAAATACGGGACGCCGCCGGGGGAGAGCCCCGTACGCTAGGCCAGCGGTTTTGGACGAAGCTTCGAGATCAGGCGCCAAGGTGCAAGGCAGCGAGTGCCCAGAGCTGCAGCGCCAATGCACGGCGTCTTGCGTCTCTGTCTTTCACCGCGCGGCCAGCATGGCACGCTGGAAGAAGTGACCTTCATTTAGTGGCCACGCTCGCTCACTGTACCACGCCAAAGCGCCGGTATCCGGCTCCGGAATGGCTGCTTTGGACCTGCGCGCGTCCAGCATTGCAGTCAAGTCCTTGACTGGCCGTAAACTGGGCGGAATACCCATCGGCAGGTCTAGAACACAGTCGAAGCAGCTTCCGGGCTCCTACGTGTTCCTAGGCTTAGCATGAAACCACCCTCGGATCCGTCCGCAGCGATCCACCGCAGTCTACCAGCGGACGCGACACAAGCCAAGTGGTCGCCGCAACGCTCCAAATGCGAGCCCAAACCAAGTGCAGCACTTCACAGCGAGTGACGCGCAGCAACGTGGCGAGCTCGACAGGAGTTCTCTGGCGGTTGAGACGGACCGCTGCGTCCTACTGCGTCCGCAATCTCATAGCGCTTGCAATCGTGCTGTGAACATGAAGGAGCAGGCGGCGGACTGGGAGCTGCGGCCAGCGGCATAATCGAAGAGGCGCGCCACAGAGTGAAGGTCGATCATGCAACATCATTCCGCGCGATTCCGCTTGGGATCACGCAAGCCTGGACTAGAGTCACTGCACAATAGCGTCAGACTTGTGCCTCCTAGAGTACCCCTCTTGACACCGACCAACGGAAATCCCCGACGGGCAAGCCACGCAGAACGCCACCATGCCCAAGACGCTGGCGCGGAGGAGACGACCCTCGGCTTGCAAGCACGCCCAATGCAGGCTTACATGCCTGTGCGCGGCATCTCCAGCAGCGCGGCTTCTTCCACGCAAGAGCCCACGGCAGGCCTTGCTCGTGTATTTCTGCTGTCTCTGACTTTGCTCCTGCCGTCCGATGCGCAGGCCGGGACGCGGGTCGCCCGCTCCCCTGCCAGGACAAACCGTTCTATTTGGACCGAGAGATGACCACCTGCGCCAGCCGCACCAACGCGTCGCGCTCGGGCGACGGCGCCAGCTGCATGGCGGCCTGGCAGGCCAGCTCCGCCTGGCCAATGGCCAGTGCCTTGGACCGCGCGATGCCCGTGCTCTTCTCCACCAGCTCCGTCGCCTGCAGCAGCGCCAGCGCAGACCCACACACAGGTCGTTAGACACGGCGCCAAGACGCTCTGCTGTCCGTCAAGCCAGCCAGACACACCGCGCAGACGCACCGTCTCAATGTCGCCGTCCTTGGCGAACTTCCGCTTGGACAGCTCGCGCAGCACGGGGAACTCCTCCTGCGCCAGCAGCAGCGGCGCCGTGGACAGCCCCGACTTGAGGTCGGCCAGCAGCGGCTTGCCCGTGTTCATGCCCTCGTAGTCCAGCACGTCGTCAATGAGCTGCATGTGCGCGTAGTCCAAGAAGGAGAAGGACAGAGCATGCGAGAGAAAGTGAGTGAGTGAGTCCCCTTACGTCCACGACCCAAAGACCGCACTGGACGGCAAGGAATGCTGCGTACCTGGAAGGCCAGGCCGATGTGGCGGCCAAAGGCAAAGCCCAAGTCGCAGATGCGCTCCTCGTGTCGGCCCAGCAGCAGCGCCGAGCGGATGCTGTTGGCCATGAGCGAGCCCGTCTTGTAGTAGTTCTTGCGCAGATAGTACTCGAAGGGCGAGATGTCGTCGCGTACGTCGGCGTTCTTCATCTGCATGACCTCGCCCTTGACCAGGTGCTCGATGGATGTGGACATCAGCTCCACCACCTCCAAATTGCGCAGTCGCGCCAGCGCCACGGACGACCGCGCCAGCAGGAAATCGCCCGCCAGCACCGACATCTTGGCGCCAAAGACCTTGTTCACGGACGGCCGCCCGCGCCGTGTGTCCGCCTCGTCGATCACGTCGTCGTGCATGAGGCTGGCCGTGTGGATCATCTCCGTGATCTCCGCCAGGCGCTGCTGCGCCTCGCAAGTGTACTCGGGGGACTGCGTGGCCGGTAGTGGGCTGCCCGTGGCGTGACGATGCGCCTCGGCGGCCCGGGAGACCAGCAGCACCATCGTGGGGCGCACCTTCTTGCCACCATCGTGCTCGAAAAAGTAGCGCGCGACAGACGAGAGCACCGGGTGGTCCGAGCCCAAGATGCGCTTGATGCTGTCCGTGACGCCCACCATGTCGTGCTCCACCAGCGCGAACGGGTCGGCCAGCGTGGCGGGGTCCGTCGGCAGGTAGGCCAGCGGCACATCCGCGCCGCCTAGAGCCTTGTCAAAGTCGGCGCTCAGGCCCGGGCGCTCCTCCTCGCTGCCGTGCAGCGCATACCCGGGCGCCGGGTCCAGGATCGACACTGTCGGCTCGTCCTAGAGGCAGCAAGCGTCGGGCATTTCACAGAAAAGCATACGCGCGTGTCAGTTACGCCACCTTTGGGCCAATGCGGCGCTTCCCCCCTCGTAAATGCCAGGCGCCAGTGACCAGCGGTGGGCCGCGGGGGGCCTTCACAGCGCGAGACGCACCACGGCGGCGGCGCTGAGCCACAGGTTCGGGTTGGACTCGAGGTCAGTGCGGATCTTGCCGGCCATTACGCGCACGGCCTGCTCGCGCAGACTGCTCATGGCGCGCGCCGAGGGCGACAGCGACGTGCGCGCGGCGACGGCGCGCAGCAGGAGCTTCATGGCGACGCGGGGCGCAGGCGGCGGGGCACTTCGCTCGCTTCCTCACGGCAGAATTCGGGTGCTGGGGCCTCGGTCGCCGCTGATGACACAGAGCTCAACCGCCGCCGCTGGTTGGTCTGGCCAATTGCGCCGACCGACGGTGGCACGGAGCGCTTATCGTGACCGGAATAGTGCGCTCCACTACAAATCTCTAAGACAGTCCATCCAAAAAGGGCCCTCATTACTGGTCTGGTCCGCTCTCCAACTTCAGTTTCTTTGAGCAATAGGATTGGCCAGTAGCTCAAAAGCACTAAAGTAAAACTGTCGAGGAATCGGTACCGTGGTTAGCTTCAATACAGAGCTTTTGTGCTCACAAAGGCCGCGACCTTTCGAGACCGGTCACAATCGCGCCGCCCCCACAATGGACTTCCTAGCTGGGAGGCCTGGCGAGGATGGCCTACGGGAGGAGAACCAGCGGCTTCGTGCGCGGTTGCAGACCGCTGAGGCGTGCTGTCGACGCGCGCAACAGCGGAGCAAGGCTCTTGAGCACCGGCTCCAGCAGGTGGAGGCCGCGGCGGGGCAGCGTCTGGCGCATCTTCTGCGGCAGAAGGAGGACGAGTGGGTACTAGAGGCCGACCGCAACGTGCGGGCACTGCTGGAGATCATCCGCCACCACGAGGACACCCACGCACGGCTGCAAAAAGATGTAGAGAGCTTGAAAGCGGAGAAGGATCAGCTGCAGGCACGGCTGCCTGCAGTGGGGATGGCCGCGTGCGCCACACAGACGGAGAGCGCAAGCCGACCAGCATATCGGTGCATCAACGACCATCACTTCGGCCCATATGAAGCGCACAAGGAAGACCAGAGGAGACAAGAGGCTCTTGTTGAGAGAGAGGCCCATGCGTACATGCAGGTGAGCAGCACACCCGTGCCGTGTGTTCCTGTTGCTTGGAGTTCGCGTATCGAGCTACGCCTTGACATTATACGAGTGTCTTCGTGTGTCCGTCGCCTACATAGCAACTGTTTGAACAGCTCCAAGTCTCCAGTGCTGTGCGTGAAGGGAAGCGGCTTCCTCCTACACGCCCTGCCGGTAGTGTCGCTAGCAGTGCACTCAGTCGGATGCCTCAAGGACGAGCTCTACGCTTTTCTTCGGCACCTGGGCGCGACTTCAAGACGTCTGTGATCCAACGGCTGGACGCTAGCTATGCAGGTCCAATCACTCCGCGATGCCATCGCCCACCTTCAATCCCAGAAGAAGACGAGCAGGCAATCGACAAAGAAGACGGTCAAATGCCTGTACAAGCAGCCAACGCAGCAGTCCAAGACTTGGCGGCGGCATCCGGTGCGTCGCTACTTCAGCAAGGGCTGGAGGAACGCAATCGTCTGCTCCAAGAGCGCTTGGCCTCCCAACAAAAGGTCCTGGACCAATTGCTGCAGTCCAGACTGGAGCAAGCGACTCACGCCGCAAACCCAATATCTCCAGTTCCCTCGCGAGACTCGACCGAAACCTCTCCGCAGCACGGAGGGACCCCGACGTTCACCGAGAAGAGCGACCTTGAGCCATCGACTGTATCACACGACGTCGCAGCCACGCTCAAAGGGTCTGCGCTTCTGTCGATGGGTGCAATAGCGCAGGGTGCTCCGTCAAGACGAGCGCAGCCACGTCCTTTGTCTCCGCCAGCCGCGTGAACGAAGCGGATAGGCGGTGGAAGTCGCAGGACAGGGAGGCCTTTTATTGCTGCATTCCGGATTGCATGTGGAAGTCGGTGGAGGGGGGATAGAACGGATTGATGCTAGAGCTCACAGCCTCAAGGACGTAGTGGTGTAGTGACGCTAGGTTCACGCGGTCTCCCCTGCCACGCATCGACCATAGCAGCTAGCTGCACCGTCATTGGCCTCCATAGAGACCAACTGAAGGAATCGTGGGCTCTACTTGCAGCGCCGTGGGGTCGGAAAGACGCAGCACAGCAAGCTTTCTTGGGCCCAACGTTGCCGAGGTGCACACTGAAGAGAATACCCCACCCTTGCCCTGTTCTTCCCTTGGGTCGCCATCTTCAGACAACTTGCGCCATGTATCGCACTCGAGTACTCTGCTCGCCTTCGGACTGAACAACTCGTGGTGCCCCCAGCATGCTTGGACCTCACCACCCACTTCCAGGCTGAGCCCAGGTCCCAGGCAACCAGCTAGCCCAGAGGGTTGCTTGTGCAGTAAGTAGCGCTCCTCATTCACGACTTCTCTATGGGCTGGTGCGTGCTACCCGGCCATTACGACGACCCGCGACGTTTCGCGGTGGTCGGTATTGACCAATCACAACGCCTCAATACCAATCAGCAGCAGCCAAGCAAGCAAAAGCACACAGAAGCACGAGTCGAGCGCTTCGGTTTGGCCACTTCCCTACGTCTACAGGCAACGAGAGGTGTGTGCAGCCGCTGCTAGGACAGCCGCGCGGTGCACGTGAAGTGTCGGAGGAGATTGCTGCTCACATCTGCTTGACTGTGCAGTCTTTCCAGGAGAAAGCAGCAGCATGCAGGACGAGCAAGCGACGCAGAAGCCGCCGGCGTTCCCCAAGCCGCCCAAGAGCGCGCGTGCGTCGGCCTTGCGCGCGACAGTGTTGCGGTGCGCGGGAGGGTTTGTCTGATGCATGTGCATGTGGCTTGTGTGTGCGCTGCAGTATTCTCCAAGCTGGAAGCTTTCCTTCCGGTGATGGCGGAGGAGAACAAGAAGCTAAGTGAGGCGGTGGCGGCGGGCCAGGGCGACAAGCACAACATTGAGGTGGCGGAGCAGAGCGAGGAGGAAGAGGAGGAGGAGGATGACGCCATGACAGGCGACGACAACAAGCCCAGCAAGCCGCGCGTGATCGAAATGGTGCGGTGGCGTGTGTGCTGCGGGTGTCGTGATCTGGAGTGCTCCACTAACGCGCCACATTGCGATGTGTCTCGCCTGCGACTGTGACTGCGGACGCCAGGACTTTGCTCTTGGCATGATGGACGAGGACGGCAATAGCTCGGGCGCGGAGGCCTCATCAGCGCCTGCGGACCCTGCGGCGCAGGTCAAGGCGGCGCTGGCGGGTCCTGAGAAGGAGGGCGACGCCACAGCGTCCTCGTTCCGGCTGCAGCTGGAGAAGCCGAGTGGCAAACCGCGCCCAGTCATCCAGGAACTGAACTGAGCGTCGACTGCGACTGCAACCGCGGCGATGGCGACGACAGCGGCGGAGCGCCATGGAGCCACCCCGCAAGCCAACCTGGTCGCCGCTATCCCCGACGGGCGCGTATTTAGCATACGAACACCTCGAATAGATCGAATGGAGCGTGGGCTCTATCAAACGTAACATGTTGTCTAACCGACACACCGACACCGAGGTCGAGCTCGGAATAACTCGCGCGCAGCTCCCCCGCGACTCCGCATATCGCGGTTTGTAAGGTGGTATCGCGCGCACAACCCCGCGGGGGCCAATCGGCTCTGTGCGGAACTTTGGCGTGGGTGTCGCGGGTCTTTGCAACTGCTGGCAGCGGGGGAGCGGCCGGAGCCGCACAGCCGCCGGGCGGTGGAGACGCGCGCTTCCTGGTGGTTCATACTCCAAGAGACTCGAAAGCCGCCCGCAGGTATCGCCCAATCCGCTCGTCGTCGTCCGCCACCATGCTGTACCAGCTCACGAACAAGATGTCCAAGGCCGGCGCCATGGCCTTCACGATCACCGGCGTCTTGGGCGTCTCCTACAGCACGTTCGCCTTCTTCCGCTACAGCGGTACGTGGCGCGCCACCACCGCCCTTTGCTCTGCTTCACGATGTGGTGTGTCTGCTGCGGACGCGAGCTCTAACGCGGGAGCTGTCTCGTGTGCGTGCTGCGTGTCGGTCGTGCTGCGGCGCATACAGGCCCGGACCTTGGCGGCGACGTGCCCGGCTCGCCCAAGACCACGTCCCCGGAGTGGGCGGCGGCCTCGGTGGAGTACGCCAAGGCGCAGAAGGCCAACCCCATCCGTCACTTCAAGGACTAAGTAAACCCAGCCAGTGCTCGTGGAGTGCCCGCGCTCCCGCCTTGGTATTATTCGAGTGACCGGCCCGTGGCCTCAACCCGAGGAGGGGAGCGGCGGCTTGTCTGCCTGCCTTTCCGCCCACGGGAGGCGACGACCGGCCAGACTTGCGCGGAGCACACGTAACAAGAACGAAACTGCAGAAACATGAGCGAGGAGCGTTGCGCACAAGCCTGCTCCGGTGTCCTAGCGTTCCTATTGAGGGGCCCGACGGCCTCATGTCCGTGGGCTTGCTGCTGGTCTGCTTTCCTATCGCACAGCAGGTCTCGCTTCGACCAGCGCGTCACATGGAGCACCATCACTTGGCCGAAATCCCCTGTCGTTCACGCGGATCAAACGCCGTCAAGCCACGCACATGTGTCAGTACCAGGCGCCGCAGCTTATCCACAAGGGCCGGGAGCCTGCCCACTGTCTCCCACTCACCAGCTCAGCCACTTGGCCTTGGCGCTTGTCCTCGGCAGCGTCCCAGCCGTCCATGGCGCGCTGGCGCAGTCTCTTCTCGGCCGCTTCCTCGTCTGCCAGCTGCAACTCGTCGTCGTCGTCGCGGAAGCCGTAGTAGTCGGGCTCAATGTGCTTGTACATGTCCTGGCGCGAGCGCTTGCGTGGCTCGCGCACCTCCTTCTGAAAGAGCTCGCGCACGCCCGGCAGGTTCTTGGCCGCACCAAAGTACTTGTAGCCGCCGACGCCCCGCACGGCGCGGCCGTCCGCGTCGTAGGCCTGCGGCTGCGTGCGCGCGTAGTCCGGTCCACCCAGCTGCACGATGCGCTTCTCCCAGTGGCCCTTCTCGCGGATGCGCTTGTTGATCTCGTCGTTCAGGTCGCGGATCACGTGCTCGCTCGAGCCCGCTACGAGGCGAAAGAGAGCCACACAACCGCGCAGACGCCACCACAAGCTGGGGTTAGACTGCTGACCACCCGGCGACGCACAGCGAGTCGCACGGGGCCGGACGCACCATTCTGGATGTCGGCCACCTTCTTGGCGATCTCCCGGATGATCTGTCGCCTCCAGCGCTCGGCGTCCTTGAGGTTATCGCACTGCGACGCCAGGTACGGCCGGCGGCTGGACGTCAGAGGTAGCAAAAACGCATATAACACCCGCACAGGCGTCACGGTCAGTGCGTTCCGGGACAAGCAATGCGCGCCACAGCCACCTCCACGTCGAGCAGAGGACGCACTTCTTGAAGGTGTCGGCGAAGTCGTTCTTCATGGACGTCCATCGGTTCAGCAGCGACTGCGCCTTCTCCTCATTGCGCGCCATGCTGTCTGTCTCTCTGCTCTGCTCGTCGTCGGCCCCGGCGCTCGCTTCCTTCGCCGCTTCCCTGCTCCGTTTGCTGGTCGCTTCACTTCCTTGCGGCTTTAGGTGCTGGAGCTGTTGGTCGTGGCGCGGAGGTCGCCGGAAGGTAGACCCTCGGAGGGCTGATCGCTTCGCGCGACATTCGCACCTTCCTACAACCTCCCCAACGCACGAATCCGTGAGGTGAATGTCGCGCGAAAGTCAAACTTGAACCTCCAGTTTGACCCAACTAAACCTTTCATTTTGAACTATTGTATGCATCTTTATGACATGTGATGTCGAAGGCTCATTGAATACCACGTCCCATATTTCTCTTTTCATTAAACAATTGAGATAGACCATTTATTCCCCTCTACACTAGTACATCCTTATGCACGATCTACAAACCACTACAGATCCTGACCATAATGATATTACCCGCCGCCGCCCGTTCACCACCGTCGAAATGGCACTCAGACGGCTCACTCCACCATCAGCAGTAGCAGTCGACGGAGAGCATGGCGGGCGCGTGGATGAAGGGACTGCGGACGGCCCAGCGCGTGAGGTGCAGTGCGCCGCTGCGGCGCGCGCTGACCACGGTCGGCATCAAGCCGCAGACGGCCACCTATGACCTGGTGGTGATCGGCAGCGGCCCGTCGGCCACGCAGTGCGCGCTCGAGTCGGCCAAGAAGGGCAAGCGCGTGGCCATCGTGGACAAGAAGACGTCCATGGGCGGCGTGTGCGTGCACACGGGCACAATCCCGTCCAAGACCTTCCGCGAGGCCGTGCTGCACCTTTCGGGCTACCGCCACCACGGCTTCTACGGCAAGTCGTACTCCATGAAGACGGTGACGCTGGACGACATTCTCTACCGCGTGCAGCACGTCGTGAGCTCCGAGGAGGACGTGGTCAAAGCGCAGCTCAAGGCCGCGCGCGTAGACGCCATCCCGGGGTTCGCGCGCTTCGAGAACGAGCACGAAATCACCATCACGCGCGACACGGACGCGCCAGAGGACGGCGCCGCGCCCGCACAGGCCGCCACTAACGCGCTCTCCCGCGTGCGCGCCGACAAGTTCCTCATCGCCTGCGGCACGCGGCCGGCGCACAACCCGCTGGTTCCCATCGACGGCAAGGTCATCATCGACAGCGACCAGATCCTGAGCCGTGGCATGCACGATCTACCGCGCTCGCTCATCGTCGTGGGCGCCGGCGTCATCGGCATGGAGTACGCCTCCATGGTCAACGTCGTGCCGGGCCACTCGGTCACGGTCGTGGACGGCCGTCCGGACGTACGTGTCTCCCTCATCGCTCTCTCTGTATCGCTCTGTGTCGTTCTCTGTTGGCGCTACTGTGTCTAGCTGGGATGGCTCACTTGGAATGTCGTCGCTTTCGATGTTGTGGCTCCATGTCGGCAGATCCTGGGCTTCTGCGACCGCGAGATCATCAGCAACCTCACGTACGAGATGCAGAGCAACGGCGCGCGCTTCCTGCTGGGCGAGACCATCAAGAACGTGGAGGTACGGCGCTGCAGGTGGTGCTCTGAGGCCCAGCACTACTGTCCCCATTCGTCGTCTTGTGGCTTAGCGCGAGCATTTCATCTCACACCCATCGAAACTGGTGTTCGCGCGCTTGTGACAGACGACTGAGAACCGCGTCAAGGTGTTCTTCAACAGCGGGAAGGTCCTGAGCGCCGACGCGCTGCTGTACACCGTCGGCCGCCAGGCCAGCACGGACGGCCTCAACCTGGAGGCCGTGGGGCTCTCGCGCAACCACCGCGGCCTCATCAACGTCAACAAGAACTACCAGACTGACCAGTCGCACATGTACGTTGCCAGTGGATCAGCTTATCACCTAGAGGTTTGTTGCTCTCTCTCCAGTTTTTTTATATTGACGTACTGACGCGGTGTGCTATGGCGCTTGTACTGCAGCTATGCTGCGGGTGACTGCATTGGTGCACCGGCCCTGGCGTCCACAAGCATGGAGCAAGGCCGTCTGGCGTCCTGCCACATGTGGAACCCGGACGAGAAGGAGCTGGCGGTGACCAGCCAGCTGGAGAGCGGCAACTACCCCTACGGCATCTACACCATTCCGGAGATCTCCATGGTGGGCCAGACGGAGCAGCAGCTCACCAAGAACTGCGTCAACTACGAGATCGGCGTGGCCAAGTACTCGGAGCTGGCCAAGGGACAGATGATGGGCGCCATGGCCGGTGGCACGCTCAAGATCCTCTTTGACCCAGACACACTCAAGCTCTTTGGCGTGCACGCCATCGGTGAGGGCGCCACGGAGATCATCCACATTGGCCAGGTGGCCATGGCCATGGGCTGCACGCTCACCTACTTCCGCGACGCCGTGTTCAACTACCCGACGCTGGCGGAAGCCTACCGCGTCGCCGCTCTTAACGGTCTTGGCCGTCTCAGCCGCGACGTGGACGCCAACTGAGAGTCGTAGCACTGCCCAAGGAAGGAACGACACGGGTGCCGAATGGCCACCCTGGCGTTCTGGTAAGAGCGGGGGCGACTGATAGAATGCGCAAACCGAAAAGGAATGGCTGGCATCTCGAGCGAGAAAGGAAGGGAGCGACAACAACAACATGGAAGCAAAAGCAGCCAACCTGAAGTCGAAGCGAAATTCCCGTCTCTCTGCACAACGTCTCTGCGTGGAGTTGCCCTACGTGGGTGTCTAACCGCTTTGCAGGAGCACAACCAAGGGGATATCGCGAGAGTTAGCCGAGTCCACGAGCTCATACTCGTCTGGGCACAAGTGGGTGCGCTCCTTCATCTCTTCGAGCGAATATGGTAAGATAACTGCATACGAGCTGCGACTCTCGCTATGGGTTTGGGCGGCGGGGTGCTGACTTGAACGCTTGATCCGGTACAGATAGAGCTGGACGCCGCACACGCGAAGCCAGAAGAAGTTCAAGGGGTCCGTCATCATGGCCAAGTTAGTGAGTTGGATGACGGACTGCGTCTCCGTCGTACGAGAGCACAGTCCGCCCGGCGGCTGGGCTTGTCGGACCCCTCTCAAGCTGTCCAGATCTCTGGGCGACACGCGGGAGCTCCACGGCCATACCGTCGCCTGAAGTGTCGGTCCGGTTGTGGTTCTCAATGGAGGTGCTGGGATCAAGTCTGCGCTGGGCGACGGAGCCACTCTAACGTCGCTGGAAGGCGGCATTCGTGGTCGAAGCGGCTGCGTCATGACGTGGAAGCGAATGATGAGCGCGGAAGCTGGCCAGAGCGCTCCGGTTCCACACGGTACGATGGGCATGGACATGAGAACCACGCCTTTGTTCGCGCGGTTGAACCATCCATCGCAAGGAGTCCAGTACCCCAGCATTTTTACGATCAGTGCAAGCGCCGCCACGAGTCCGAGGCAGAAGCCCAGCATGGCCACACTGTCGCCAAAGAGGTACGAGGACGAGTTGAAGTACAGCGTGTGCTGGGACCTCACGAGGTCCATCGCTGGGCCAGCGTCGAAGAATCGGAGGACACTCACGTTGGCCGAGTTGCGGAACGTGGTCTTCTTGTACGGCCCGAAGATCGTGAGCATGGACGTGAAGCTGATGGCGAACCCGCGGACCCCGAGCACTCCTTCGTTCGAGTCGTACCGCGTCCTCTTGACCAGCGTCAGCAGTACGTTCCCCAGTAGTGCTAGCAGCCACACGTTGCGCATCTGCACCGCCGTGGTCTCCAGGAACTTCACCAGCTCAAAGTTGGTGGAGCCTCCTACCGCAGACCAGTACGAGTCGAGGAAGATGTCCATGAAGTTCCCGTCCAACACCAGCGCCAATACGTAGCCTGCGACAGGCACTGCACTGCCGTACACCACGGTCTGGACGGGGATTTTTAGCACAGTTGAGACGGCGGACTGCAGGGTTAAGAGCGTGCGACGCTGGCTTCGAGTGGGCTGTTCTGCGCTGATGGCGTACGCGGCGTAGAACAGCAGCAGCAAGCGAACCCAGACGTAGCACTGCGCCCCACCACGCATGGTCGAGATGACCGAATACCAGTCCATGACGTTGGTCTGCAGGATGTCGCGCTCGTAGCGAAAGTCGTCCACGAAAACCGTGCGGCACTTGAGTGGCGAGCCGATCTCCCCGCCTTCACAGTGCCTGCCACGCGTTAGCACGACGACCTCAAGCGCCTCGTAGCTGTAGTGCGTGGACGTAAAGACGCCCGAGGTGGATCTGGGGATCTGCGTCGAGAGCAGTGCGACGTCCAAACGTAAGTCTGGGTAGCGCTGCTGCAGTTCCTGGAACCGCAGGTCGATGTGCTCCCAGACTGGCACGGGATCGAGTGACGCGTCGAGTGGGTGGATGCAAGTCCAAGTGGCTGGGTGTCTGCAGAAGCGCGCCCGGGGACTGGAATGCTTCGTCTGGGCTGGAGGTGCACAGATCGACAACAACCGCGTCCGGTTGGATATCGGCGGCACGTGGAGCGAGTGCACCCGCCACCGCAAGGGTTTGGCGATGAAACGCAGCAGGTAATGGTGCATGCGGTCGACCCAGTAGTGCAGCGTGGCGAAGCGCAAGCTGGGGGTTGCTGCGCCTGTAACGGTCGGCTCGAGCTGCAAGTGACTCTGTGCAGCTGCGATGAAGGCGTCCAGCATGGAGAAGACGGTGCCCAAGCCCATCAACCTGTCAGCGTTGTGCTCGTGCTTGGTGTCATCTTTGTAGAGCAGGAAGGCCGGGAACTCGGACACGTTAAGCAACTCCACTGCACCACGCAGACCGATGGACGTCGTGTCGTATTGGTAGGACCAAACGCGAGCGGCGGAGATCGGCTTGGCGCCCAGACGACCGGCAAACCCTGTGGTCACCGTGCTATCGTTGCTACGGCTGTCGCTGTCTGTCCGCCATACATGCACCACCGGGTACTGGAACGGACCAAAGCGGACGGAGGCGCTGGGCGTGATTTGCGCGCCGTAGTAGTCCTCGAGCCGCCGCACGCCCAGTCCAGTGCGCGGTACATCGGACAGGAGCAGCGTGAGTGACACGAGCGTGACGACGATGCGCAGTTTGGAGAGCCTGATGCAGCCGTCAATGTCTGGACGCAGGAGCTGCCGCTGCCAAGCGCTCCCTCGGGCACGAATACGACTCCGGGTGTTGCTCCGCTGGATTTGTCTGCTCGGCTGCTCTCCCAATACCGGTGCGAGTGAGGAGGGACAGCTCCGGCGCGCTGTCGGCCGCCGTGCGGCCATTGGACTCGTCGAGTGCAGACGCAGACACGGATGCAGACGCAGCGCGCCCGTCCACCCGTCACGCCAAAGTGGAAACGGACGGATCAGCTCAGCTCAGCATCCACGCTCCAAGTTGGGATTGAACCGTCTTGTGCAGTCTGGAAGAAGCTACAGCGTCCCAGCTCGACGTCCAAGTGTACGAATGCGTCTGGCACAACCGGATTGTCTATCCGCATTGCAGAAGCACGGACATGGACAGATCTCGGGAGCTGGCCAAGGCGACAAGCTGATACTCGTCCGGGCTCAAGCCTGTCTGTTCCTCCATCTCGTCTGGACGATACGGCAGGATGACTGCGTAGTCCTCGGAGCCAGTGGATACGGCTGACTCGGCGCGACGGATCTTGTACAAGTAGAGCTGGACACCCACGACGCGGAGCCAGAGGAAGCTGAGCGGGTCGGTCATCATGGCGGCATTCAGCAACTGCAGCGCCGATTGGACCTCCGGTGTGCGTGTTCGCAGGCCTCCAGGAGCTTCGACCGCCGGCGCGAAGGTCTCTCTCTCAAATTCGCTGAGCAGTGCACCGGACCCCGTCGCTGATACTGCCGTGGCCGACGATGCGCAAGCACGAGTGTGTGGCGACGCTGGGATGACGCCTATGGTCAGCTCTGGCGCGACCCTGACGTTGCTGGGGACTGGGGCGCGCGTCTCGCTCACGGACTGGAGCGGCTTGATCTTGATGTAGAAGCGATGGCTAAGCACTGAGGCGGGCCAGAGCTTCCTCGAGGCGCAAGTCACGATGGGTGTGGATCCGAGGATGATCCCCCGCTCGTTCCAGCTCTTGCAGCGTGCCACGCATCGCGACCCCAGCGTTAGCAGACCTTTGACGACGGCGGTAAGTGTCGCCACCATGGCAATGGAGAGAAGCATCATGGTCACGCTGTCGTCGTAGACGTACGAGGACTTGTTGACGTGCCGCGACGACTGTGCCTTGACGAGTTCCATCTTGTGGCCCCAGTCGGCGAGTCGCAACGCGCTTATGTTAGCTGTGTTGCGGAACGAAGGGTGCTTGTACGGCCCGAAGACCGACAACATGGATGTGAAGCTGATGACGAGCCCGCGGATTCCCGGTCGGCCTTCGTTTGAGTCGCGCAGACTTCGCGTCCCGACTGAGAGGAGCACGGTCACGAGCAGAGCCAAGATCCAGACGCTGCGCATGTGGACAGCCGAAGACTTGAGAAAGGTCACAATGTCCCAATCGTTGGTCGTGCCGCCGACAGAAGCCCAGTAGGCCTCCAGGAAGATGTCCATGAAGTTGCTGTCCAACAGAAGCGCCGCGACGTAGCACGCGACGGGTAGGGCACTGCCGTACACGATGACCTGGAACGGGATCTTGAGCAGGAGCGAGCCAGTCGACTGTAGCCGCCGCATGCACCCAGGCACCTCCGCTGTTAATTGTGTGGCGGTGACCGTGGCTGTGGCGGCGTAGGCGCCGTAGCAGAGCAGTACCAGCCGAACCCAGACGTAGCCTTGTGCGGTTCCACGCAGAGCCGCGATGATCGGGTACCAGTCCACAACATCCGTGGACAAAATGTCGCGCTCGTAGCGAAAGTCGTCAAGGAAGACCGTCACGCATGGTGATTCTGGGTCCACGTGAGCACCGACACAGTGCCTGCCTCGGGTTAGGACGACAATCTCGAGCGTGTCCGAGCTGTAGAACGTGCTCTGCAGCGCGCCGGCTGTGCTCGACATCTTGTGCGTCGACAGGATCACCAGCTCCAGATCTAAGGCCGGGTTTTGCCGCTGAAGCATCTGCAGACGGATGTCTATATGGCGCCAGAGCGGCACGGCAGGCAACGACGCGTTCACGGGATGTCTGCAATACCACTGCACGAGCTGGCCGCAGAAGTGCGGTCGCTGCTGGGAACCAACAGCTGAGCACACTCCAAGAGGCTGCGTCGTGTTAGTTAGTGTCAAAATATGGAGCGAGTGCACCCTCCAAACTGGATTGGGCCGCACGCCCCGCAGTATGTGGTGGTGCAGACGATCAATCCAGTAGTTTTCCGTGGCGTACCGCCAACTGCCGACAGCCGCGTCTCCGTCCACGATAGTGAGCAATTGTCCCCGGGCCGCGGAAACAAAGCTGTCCAGCATGTGGAAGGTGGTGCTCAGACTTAACGTGCTCATTTGGTCTCCTGTGCCCCCGTGGACACTGTGATAAACCAGATCGGCTGGGAAGCCCGACACATCGAGTAGCTCGACAGCGCCACGCAGTCCGATGGAAGTCGTGTCGTACTTGTACGACCAGACCCGCGTCGAATCGATAGGGCTCGCACCCTTGGTCCCTTTGAATGTCGTGCCGTGGCCGTCGTCGCTATTTCTGCTGCTGTTGTTGGCATCCAGGACGCGCTCGATGTGCGCGACAGGGTACGCGTACGGCCCGAAGCGTACGACAGTGTCAGGCATACCAAGCACGCCATAGTAATCCGTGAGGCTTTGCACCCCGAGGCCTGTGCGCGGGATGTCGGAGACCAGTAGCGCCAGCGAGCAGAGCGTGACGAGACAGCGCCGCTTGGACAGTACGACACAGTGGCCGATGTCCGGCCGCACCAAGAGCGTCTGCCACGCCCGGGGGTTGTTCACGACGTCAGCATCGACCGGGGGGCGGAAAGGCGGCATGGCGGGGGCCACTGACACCAACTGCGCGGGCGGCATTTTGGCGCTGCGCAGCGTATTCTGCTATGCCACAGAGAGTTCAAGCGGGTATTGTCGGTTCCCGCCTCGTCTCATGGCTTCAGAAATAGCGCCCAAAACAGACGTTTCACTTCCATATAGAATGACATATGA
The DNA here is from genome assembly GCA_023338205.1 of Halophytophthora polymorphica. Taxonomy (NCBI): domain Eukaryota; phylum Oomycota; class Peronosporomycetes; order Peronosporales; family Peronosporaceae; genus Halophytophthora; species Halophytophthora polymorphica. Next base: position 26,300 of record JAADYJ010000238.1, read on the forward strand.
TGTTTGATAGGATACAGTATGGGAAATAAAACACATCGGCGTCACAATCCAGCTCACTCCAAGTCAACAAAGCACCACGATGGAGGTGTTCGTGACGGTGGGAACCACCAAGTTCGACGCGCTGGTGCGCGCGCTGGATACGGACGCGTGCTTAGCGGCGCTGGTGGCGCGCGGCGTCTCGCGGCTGCGACTGCAGATCGGGCACGGCGAGCACGAGCCGCGCGCGTCCTTCCCGGGGCTCGAGCTGTCCTACTACCGCCACGACCCGCAGTACAAGCGGGACGTGCAGCGCGCCGACTTGGTGATCAGCCACGCGGGCGCCGGGTCCATCATGGACGCGCTGGCTCTGGGCAAGAAGATGGTGGTGGTGGTCAATACAGCGCTCATGGACAATCACCAGACGGAGCTAGCCGAGGCCATGGCGGCGCAGAGTTACTGTCTACAGACGTCGTGCGACGAGCTGTTGGACACGCTGCAGCGCGCCGACTGGGACAACCTGGCGCCGTACCCGGAGGCGGACGAACAGGCCTTCCCGGACCTCGTGGACGCTGTAGTGGGCGTGGGTGAGTCGCGGAAGGACGTATAAACGGGCTCCGAGCGCAGGTATCTTCGCGTATTTGCCTCTCCAAGTTCAAATGCAATCTGGTCTTGTATTTCCACGTTTGCTTGATAGCACGTGTGCATACTGCACAGACATGAATACTATATTGTATCCTGCGACGTTGACCTACTTTTCTTCCCAAACTTCCCCCTCCACTGCGTCCACAACCGCGAGCAGCGCACCGACAACGGCCACGGTGGATGCGGCGGCGCCAGTGGCGCTATTGCTCCTCACGACCGTGGCAGGTCTCACGACAGAGGCTGCAGTCGTTTCCGGGATGCTTTCTTTCGGGGAAGGAAGCGGTGATACTGGCCTGTTCTTGGCCACGAGATTAATCGTCTCTAGTGGCATCACGGGGGCGGACACCGTAATGGGTGGTATCTCCGCTGCAGCAGGATCGGCCCAACTGAAGTCTACGGCGTTCCAACCCTCGGATATGGACCGCTCAGCTATCTCTTCGACGGCATCCACCAGTCCAAAGACAACGCCCACAACGGCCACAGTCACGGCCGACACCGCAGTCAGGCTGTCGATCCGAGCGGCGGTGGGGGGCACCTCGCCCTCGTTCTGAACTCTCCGCTCAATTCCTCGGTTTCCATGGCTGTCTTCGCACAGTGACGGTGTTGGACTCACCACTTCCTCTGAACTAGAAGCAACCGTCTTCAAGCCGCATGTTTCTTCGACTGGCTTTGAGCCTTGAGTCGCGAATTGCAGTGCTGGTTCATCCACGGTCGTGATAATCGTCTCGTCCGCGCTTTCCATTCCCGGAAGCGCGTCAAACGTAGCGTCTGGCAACACTGGCATCACCGAGCTGCAAGTTGCTGGGATCGCAATATCGTCCTCGACTGCCTCCACGAGCTCGGCTACGGTACATACGACGGCCACCGTGGTAGCCGCTGCAGGTGAGAGACTCCCTGGTCGAACCGCGGTCGAGGGCACCAACTCGACGACCATGCGCTCTCCTGCCGGCTCTGTCTCCCTCTCCGTACCCGAAGTTGTAAGTCCCTCTGGTTCTGCACTCGATCCCGCAGAGTCACCCGCATCAACTGCGCTTTCTGGAAAGTCCTCAACAGCAGATGCAGCATCCACTCGGTTTTCGAACTCGGACTCGGACTCGACAGCATCCACAGTTTCCAGCACAGCGCTGACTACCGCTACACTAGCAGCAGCAACGGAAGCCCTCTCATCTGCAGCAGCCAACAGCGATACATCCAGCACAAGCACCTCAGTATCCTCTTCATTCTCTGTCAAATCCACTGCGGGAACTTGCGTTCTCGCGACTGCCTCAGGGGGAGGGGGAGATTCAGTTCTTAGAGAAGAACAAGAGACTTGAGACTGTACGAGAGGCTCGCTAGCCAATGCTGCCAGTTTGCTCGTCGGGAGCACCTGGAGCTCCTGAAGAACGTCACCGGATGGACGCTCACCTGCGGCTTCAACGGTACCCACAATTTCTAGCATGGTCCCCACAACTGCCACACTTGTCGCTGCGGGAGATGTACTTTTATCGCAATTCGTTGCCGGCGTCTTCGGTGAGACCGTCGCCAGAGTGTAAGCTTTCCCCAATGCATCGTCAACACGTGCCTTCTCTGGGACATGGAGGATGTTCTCCGAGGCCTCCCCCGCAGTTGCTGATTCACATTCGATCGTGGGGGCAACTATCTCGATTTGTATGACCACGTGTTTCGATGGCACAGGCTCGTCACCTTGAGGTTTTGTCGGCATGGATGCGGGTATTGTCAGGCTTGTCTCTGCCTTTGGCACCACATCTGCATCTTCAGAGGCCATATTCGCATCTTTTCCCCATTCACCTGCATCATTCACGGTGGGTGCAAGCGGAACGACCACCGCGACAGCATCAGCAGCATCCAGTTCTGCGTCTTGCGTCTTTGCTTCTATCGCGGCCACAAGATCTGTAACAGCACCAACAACGGCCACAATGGATGCGCCGGTTGCGTCGGTATCGCATAGCTCCGATGCATTGCCACCACGTCGCCTAGTCACACTTTCAACACTGTACTGAGTGGCACCACGTTGCACTTCTCCCGGTACGATGTATAGTACCCCCAAGCAAGAAGGCGCTGCCAGGTCGTCATCACAACCTTCGACAACTTCAATCACCGCACCAACCTCGTCTCCCACCAGATCCATCATAGCATCACCAAGCATAGCAACATCCAGCCCACCGCTCACACTCAGCGAAGCCTCAACCATGTCAGCACCTGCAATTTCGGGCGCAGCCGCCGACAACTCCGTCGCACTCACCGCGTCGTCCACGACGCTCGCCACCTCCGCGTCGGCCGTGGCTGACGCGTTCGGCGTCGCGACCTGCGCCACCGGCTCCACCGGCTCCTCGTGCTCCATTTGCTCCACCGTCGAGAAGTCTGCCGT
>JAADYJ010000239.1:0-29163 GCA_023338205.1 Halophytophthora polymorphica
GCAGTCGGCGTCTTGTGGCCTCGTGCAAATGCGCGCTGTTTAGTCCTCACATGCGCATGCGCTTCATCCAAACACTTGGAAACTTAACAACGCAAGTATCCCCATCGTGGCGGTACATGCATGTCGTCACGTACTCATTACTCAGCCTGACGCAGCCTCGCACACGCTAGAGTCGCGGATGGATGAGCTGCCACCCACACCACAAGTTGACGGCGTGGACAGCAGCGATTGCAATATCAACGGCGGTGGCTGAGTGCGCCACGTACGCCGCAAATTATCGCGATGCGGGGTCAACTACGTCTCGAGGCATTGATGCTGTTGGGTTTTCATCGGTGTCATTACTAAAAGAACTGACGTGCGCTGGTCATCCGGATGGAATTGCCTCGAAAAAGCGTCTCATCGGGTATTAGTGCTCGAAACTCGAAAGTACAGGCACTCTTCCGAAGGTCTGGCTAAGCTCGCACCCAGGCGGCTTTGATGTGTCCCGCAGCACCGTACCTTTTGAGTTGTCAGACCGGCTTGAGCGTGATACTCGTCGCTGCCGCATTGCCACAAGTCGAAACCAAAGGCACCCTTCCGGAGGTCTGGCTGAGCTCGTACCCAGGCGGGCGCTGATGTGTCTCGCAGTTCCGGTTCTTCCGGATTGCCAGACCGGCTCGAGCATTGCCACATCAAAAGCTGGCAGCGGTTTCTGAATCGATATCTACAGTCGCGTGACCTCGAAGCTGCATTAGAGTTGTTTCTTTCGCGTCAATATCTACTTGCAAGCTAGTGGCGCTCGTGAGCGGAGCGTTTCGAGTGGTTCTCTCATCCTTTGGGGAATTTGCGCGGGTGCTTCGATTCGCTAGGACTGCGGTGTCCAATCTCAGGGGGGATTACGTCTATGAATCTCGGAATCAGTGTCAGTGCCCTTTGTGCAGGGGCACGGTAGCTCGATCAAAGCATGCACACGCTGGGGTAGTCCTCGTCTTTATGAGAATCATTCACACGTTTCGGGAAGTCCGTGTTGAAGGGCATTTCTAGGGGCACTCGTATTGGACGGGTAAGTTGAAGTAGATCCATTTCCCTGCAATTTAATTGGCTGATCGCACCAAGAGCGATCCAAACACCGCTACGACAGCCTACTCGGTGCATGAGCAATTCGTGCGGCTACACACTTCATTCAAATGCGACAGCAGCAAGAGTATTGTTCAGAGTGATCTAGCGCTCATCTCTGCAACTTAGTGCTTGATTTGAAGGGCTCATTACTGTAGCGCATGCGCTGCTCACCGATCCATTCTCGAGTCAATACCCGTGGCACCGCAGGCCTAGTGGCATCGTCCTCGACCGCAACATACCGGGCGCAGCCTAGCTTCAAAGTGGTTGCGTGCTGAATGAGGCGTTCAGCAGTACCCGTGAGTTCTAACCGCATCCGTGACGTTAAAACTGCAACTAATAGAGTATACCGTGTGAGAGGGGTTTTGCAAGCCGCACGATCTGTGCCTTGTGGCAGGGAGTGCCCTGGCACCGTCGAACAACCCAACGGATGACATACCCCATTTGAATCGGGTGGTTGTTGACACTAGTTCCTACGCTGGACTACGGGCTCATCACTGGAGTCCAGATGAACGAACAAAAGCAAAATGCATCTCTCGCACGTGCGCGCATTTCCTGCCCAAGTCCTCCGACGGATGAACACAAACATCCTGGAGCAGGTGGAATTGGAAGTACTACACCGCGTCGTGATCTTCGATGGATGACCATGAACATCCGTAGCCAACACGCGTAATCCCGCTGTGGCATGTGGATGTTGTATGGCTAGCGTCATGGGGCGCAGCTACCCAGACGCAGACCCCCAATCAGCTATGGTTCCAACGACGGTGTCTAACGGACTGTCAGATCTAGACAGCCTACCGGGCTGCCACAGGGCAACTTAACTTATACTATGCGGGCAAGGAGCACGACACGAGTTGCAGCCTGACGGTAGCTTGCGGCCAACGCAAGGAGATGATCGCGCACATCTGCTGGGAATGCCCTCGTGCCAAGTAGTACTGGAGCAAACTTCGGGCGCATTGGACCAGGAAAACTCCGACCGACGACGACAAGAGCAGCTATCGGGCAGCAGCGGCGCGGCGAGCTACTCCGGGAGTGCCCCAAGCGCTGCAAGACACTATTGCAGCCGATCAAGGTGAGTTCACCCCAGCCCATACTGAAGCGCTCGAGCTGATGTGGTAGACTGTCACAACTATCGGGATAGCACATCTCTGGATGCAGAGGAACCGAGTCATTCACAAGGCAGAGGTCATCGCCGATGAACAGAGTTTCCAGGAAGCCTGGCAAGCCACCGCACGCCAGCTCCGAGCAACAGCCCAGAACCAGCGCAATAATCTCGAGACCAAGCTAGCAGGCATACGTTTCCAATACGTGGTGGAGAGTTTTCTTCAGGAGCCAGACGAGCACGCGGGGTTTGCAGACAGTGAGCCCGAACTAGCAACGAAAAGGGAACCACCACCCATGGGGCAGTGGTTGGAAATCTACGCCGGAGTCGCATAGCAATAACAGCTAAAAAGACACCGATGTCACCACCACCACGTTGTGTGGCTAGCTATCGACCGACACGCGGGGAATTACTCGACAAACGTTGAAATTACCCGCCAACCGTTCATTCAATTCCTCTCCAGGTCTGATTTGCAAGACTTTGATTTGTCTTTTCGATTGCTGGTGAGCGCTCGACTTGTTCCCATTGCGTCGAGGCAAACCGTAACCCACCACAGGAGTGATTTCCACCGCTCTCGGTTGGAAAGGGGGAACCACCAAGAGCAATTTCGACCAGATTCTGGTCGGAATACAGGAGACGATCCGCGTCGTGAGCTTGTGTCGGACATTGCGAGGGCACCGCCCTTGGTATACCCGACGCTCCAGTGAATAACTTTGCCGAAATTGAGGCTTTGCGACGGTGCGTCTTGTAGGATACTGGAGCAGCTTGGACTTATTGCATTCGAGCGACGGGCGTGCGCGTTCCCTCGATGCCCACCCCACGTAGCTGTGCTTAACCTTCGCTCCCACCGATGGTGTTATCAGTTCGAACTCTAAACTTCAAACTGATGAGTGCCCTTCGGGCGGCTGAGCTGTTGAGAACGCGAGCTTATCTCGCCTCTAGTGGAAGGTACTAAGTGATTAACACCCGCAGCAACCTGCCATCCAAGCATTCCCTTGCGTTCGCTGCAGCTCGCGCCTATCCTTCGCCAGGCCACCAAGTTATGTTCTCCCCCACCCAGCTTGGGTATTTGACGGGCTTCCCAACGAGATTTCGAGCGATCAACCAACCATTCCGGGTGACGCTGGACAGTGTCGGGCGTCAGTTGTCGGTGGAGTCGAAAACGGTCCCCACGGGTATCATGCTGACACCAAGGGTGATAGCAGGGGCGGGCGCGTGTGCGTGCAAGCACAGTTTGGCTTACTCGCGCGTGAACTCAAAGGAGAGCTTTGCATTGCGCGGCAGGTGTTTATAAGCTGGCTCAAGTTGCTGGGGGCCAACGCCAATCGATCGACAGCGCTTGCTCGGAGATTTGGTCAATTCCCTTTTTTGACGCATGCGATTGGCCCGAAATTCGAATGCAGTCATGTCTACACGACATGATTGGCCCCTGGAGCTCTTCGTACTTGTGGTTAGGGCCGCGGTCGAGAAGTCCAGCAACGAAGTGGCCAGATCCAGTGAGCGACCACGGTGGTGTGTCAGCCATCGCCGCGCTCCGAGCGTACCGGTTTGTTGCTGCAACACACTGGCCTCACTCCGAGCTGCAGCAACCCAACTTGGCCGCGTTCAAGAGCGCTCGGTCCAGAGCTCCGCCTAACGCACGACCCTGGCGGTTCTGCCGATTCTGCACTTGTCAGGCGTGCTTCACCTCAATGGGCCTTTACCCGTAGAGTGTGTCATATCACAAGACAGCTGAACTGCCCGTGGGGCATAAGGGCAAGAAGAGCGTCGTGGGACTGACAGCCCATCAACAAAAGGGAAGCGCCGCGGCCGCCACTTTCATTCTTCGCGTTTCCTTGACGTTGGCCTGCGCCGACGAAGCCAACTGCGCAACGCTGTCTCCACTCACGTCACTCCACCCGCAGTTGCTTTGCGCTGGTTGAGGACAAGAGCGGCGACATAAAGCCATCTGGAGGCTTTGAAGACGCTCGAACAGGACGTTCCAGAGCCATCGGAGGCCAAGCATGCGGATCTCCCAGCTTCTCCCGACGCTGGAGATGACCAAGCCGGACGTCACCATGCTGCAGAACCTCGCTGACACACTGGCGGCGCACAACATCGAGCAGTATAACACGCTCCTGGTGACCAAGGACGGGCTAGCCGACCCCACGCGGTGGCGCGAGGTGCGGCGCCGCGACAACGTGCGCATCTACAAGGAGCGCATGGGCGTCACCAAACAAGGGCCCGCGACGCCGCAACTTCTCCTACTGGGCACCATCGAGGGCCAGTTAGACGACGTCATGTATGGCGTCGTGGCCACAACGGACGAAGCCATGAAGATAAAGTCTACCTGCACACAAGACAGCGTTCAAGACAGCAAGGTGCTGTACGAGATCGTGCGGCCGACGTACGAAAACCCGTTCCGCCATGTGAGCGCCAAGTGGCGGCTCATGGATTCGCGACGCGACTACGTGACGCTGGACGCCACGGGCATCGTGCACACCGCCAAGCGTGAACGAGTCGGGTACAGCATCTCCCATTCGGTTGCGTTTTCGGAGCTCCCCGGCTTCGAGGGCACTCACGGCGTGGAGCGTGGCAACATGTCCGTGTGCTCGCTCTATCGCCAGAAGACCCCAGCGACAGTCGAGTGTTACGTGCGCGGCTTCTTCGAGTTCCGAACTCAGAACGAGATGATCAACAACTTGGCCATCCAGGCTATCGCCAACCAGTGGTCGTGCTACACCCGGAAGAACGAGTGTGCGCTGATGAAGAAGCTCGCGTGGAGAATGCGCAAAAGCTGCGGCTGGACTGCCAGCTCGACACGGACGTACTCCTTCGCGGACGACCTGAGTGACTTCGTGCCGACGACCAAAACGCGAGCGTCAAGTGCTAAGGCCCTGGTTACGGCTCCTCGCTGTAACGTCTGCCACAAGAGCTCTCGCTTCATGGGCAGTGCGCGACATTCCTGCAAGAGCTGCGGCCATCAAATTTGCTCCAAGTGCTCCGTCAAAAAGTTGGTGTGCGCGCTGGCCCCGGACCAGTACACCATTTTGCAGAGGAGGCGGACATTCTGCACGCAGTGCATCGAGGAGGTCTACAACACCAGTGCGCTGAGTATTGCACGGGAGGAGCTTCTCGCTGAGCACCAGGAACGGGAAGGGGGTCGCTGGGACGAACCGGGTCGGCTTTCCTGGGGGAGCTCCAGCTCGTCGAACCAAAACGCATTCTATCTGTCTGGGGCACAACGATCCAGCAGCATATCGAGCGTCAGCAGCGTGGATTGTCGCCACTTCTCCGGCAGGCAAGGGGACTTTACGCTTTGACCCGAAGAGAAGGGCAGCGCTACGAGTTCTTCACACACATGGACGGATAAAAGCGGCCCGAGTATGTAATGTACCTCACCGTCCTGGCCTCCATCTAAGCCCTCCCCCGAAACCACCCTGGATGTGAAGTATTGCATCGGCTCGTGTTGGCCAGGCTGCACGCCGTCTCTAACTCTTGTGGGCGATATTCTCGCGGCATAGTGTCGTTGGCGAGGGCAGACTCCAAAACTTCTGGGCCAGAAGAAACTCGTCGAATTAGGGCACCTCAAGCTTGAGAGGACACCTCACTATCGGTTCAGTGCCAGCAGTGACGATCGTGGGGAACGCTTACATGCGGGCAATGATTGACGCACACTTCAAGCACGGGGCCAGTGTCAGTCCAGCGTGCGTGCTCATGCTTCTGACACAAGAGAGAACCGTACCATAGCCCGCGGAGGATTGCTCCAAGCAAGGAAGCTCGTGCATGCCAACCATTGGATTCGAGCTAGGGAGGAACCTCATTGGACTTGGATGCATGCATGCAAGCTCGCGCCATGACTCTTGGTCAGGATCCCAGAAGAGCTGGTCGACACCTGCCGGAGGAACGTTGACGCCTGAAGTGTGGTCTTCCGAAAGAACTATCATTAGACGCTGACCTCGTTAAAATATCCGGGCATCTGCTTCGAGCAAAGCCGTGGAGCCCGCTTCTATCGTACACCATCACAGCCATGGGCGCCTAAATCCCGGCGCTGTCGCGGCCAATTTGGCCTCGGCTGGTGACTCGGCTACGTCGTGAGACCGCGCTTTGGACAAAGCTGGCATTCGACGACCGCGCCATCTCCTCCGCCTGAGCGACGCACTCCTCGTGGAACGCTGCCGAGCTCTGGAGCTCCTCCCTTGCGACGGCCAGGGCATCACTCTTGTCCACTTCGGCGAGGCACGGCGCACAGAAGCTACGCTTCTTCTCCAGGACCGTCCGCTGGTCTGGCGCCACGACGCACACGAGCTGCTTGGAGCTGCATCGCGTACACACGTCGCGCATACAGCTCTTGCAGGTCTTGTGGCTTGCACCGAGGAAGCCGAAGCTCTTGGAACACACGGCGCATCGCCGCGGGTTCACTGCTTTCTTCTGCTCCTGCTGCGACTGCGACTGGGACTGCGAGACCAATAGTGACAGTCGCTCGTCGTAGAGCGACAGCCTGGTCGTGCAGCCCGAGTTCTTGCGCATGCGCCACACGAGCTTCTTTATGCGCGAGCACTGGCGCTTGCGCGCGAAGGACGCCCACTGCGTAGCGATGGCCTGCAGCGACATGGTATTGACCATCTCGTTCTGCGTGTGGAAGTCGAAGAAGCCGCGCACGTAGATCTCCACCGTGGACGGCGTCTTCTGCTTGAAGAGCGAGCACACCGACATGTTGCCGCGCTCGACGCCGTGCGAGGTCTCGAAGCCCGGGATCTGCGCGAACGCCACCGAGTGCGAGATGTTGTAGCCCACGCGCTCCCGTTTGACCGTGTGCGCGATGCCCGTGGTGTCCAGCGACACGTAGTCACGCGCGTTGTTGTAGAGCCGCCACTTGATGCTCACGTGGTGGAACGGGTCCTCCACCGTGGGCGCCACGAGGTCGTGCAGCACCTTGCTGTCCACGACGCCGTCCTGCGTGCACGTCGACTTGACACGGATCTGCTCCTCCGTGGTGGCCACCGTGCCGTACATGACGTCCTCGAGCGTGCCGTCCACGGTGCCGAGCAGCAGCAGGGACGGCGTCGTTGGGCACCCGTCGTGTCTGGCGCGCTCGCGGTAGATGCGCACGCCCTCCTTGCGGCGCAGCTCCTTCCAGCGGCTGCTGTCCGCGTAGCCGTCCTTGGTCATGAGGAGAGTGTTGTACTGCTGGATGTTGTGTACCGCCAGCGTCTCGGCCAGCTCGCGCAGCAGCTCGCCGTCCTGCTCCGTCATGGTCAGCGGCGGCGGCCGCAGCTCGCCCGACTGCTTCATGCTTGCGCTCGCTGTGCGTGTGCTCCACTCGGTCTGCCGGCGACTCGCGGGTCTCGGCTCCAATGTGATTGTGACATAGAGAGGGGGTCGGGACTCGCCGGCCGCGGAGCGGACTATCCCCGCCAAAAAGCTTCGGCTGGAAGACTCGAGTCGAGTCGCCTTTGCGAGGACGGGCGAGGTGGCGTGCCCAGGCCAAAGGACAGATGAGACAATGGAGTCGCTGATTCGGGCCCCAAAGTGAGCGATAACTCAGCTCAGTGGGACCTCGAACTGGCCCGAGCCGAGATGTGCCGCTGAACCGAGACGAGAGACCGTGCTCGGGCGCCGCGAACCTTGAGCGCCGGTCGACGGGGCCGCAACTTGCGCGGCGTGCCATGCGCGACTCGCCTCCACGCGCTCACTTTGGCCAGGCTCGCCAAATGATAGGGCAGACGCGGCAAGCAGCGGTAGAACCGGCGCGGCTTGGAGCACGAGACCGACGCTGGCATGCCGCTTCAGTCCAGAGGCGGCTCCGGCCTCGAGCCTGTGTGTGGGCCTCTCTTCCACGGAGCCGCAACTCGGCCGCACCGCTGTGGCCGTGTCGATCGCACTCGGTTGCCTCCCGATGGCACCAGCCACCGGATATTGTGCCGAGAACGGTGCGTGGCCTCTGCGTGAAGCGAAGACTCGCGCGGCCGTCGCAATGCTAGTCGAGCTGCGATTGCGAACCGCATGCGAGCCGTCCAGAGCATGCAACAGACATGGAAGTTTTCCATCGTCCACCCTTGCGCGCTCGCCATGGCATCCACAAACCGAGCGAACACATGGCCATGGCACCGCGAAACTTAGCGCGTTTCCCGGGCGGGCGGTGATTTCTCGGCCGACTTCCCGCTGGCAAATGTGGCGCCGAGAGCGTGGGGGCACGCTGCCGTGGCCAACGCCCTCGACAAGCTGCGAGCAACCTGGCGCTGCCGTGCGCTAGCCCAATGAAAGGCGCGCCTTCGTCAACGCCTCGGGCCCCTGGCCGCCAAGCGCAGCAAGCGCCGAGCAGGCTCTCGAACTCGACTTGCATGTGATGGCTGCCACGTGCATCGCGAAAGAAGTCCTCCATGGCTGGTGTACGGGATAACTCGCACTGGCCCGAACTGCCCTGAAGGTCGGCGGAAAGGGCGTTCGCGCTTCACACTTTCGAGCCGATGACAATCACGGCGGTTGCGGCGAGGTGGGACTCCCACCGGGCCGCAACTCGCGAACACGACAAAGCTGAAAGGGTGAGCGGAATTTGAACCGCCTTTCTCCCAGGAGACCTCCGTTCGAGGCTCGTCAGCGCCGGTCGGTCGCCGGTTGCGGCCGAATGGGAGGCCTACCAAGCCGCAACGGATCTGGCCAGCGGACTGGAAGGCCGAGCTGCGGTGTGACCTCGGTCTCTCCACGAGCACCGGCAAGCCGGTTCAATTCACCAGTGGCTGCACGCGCATCGTACCGACATGGAGCCTCCGTAACGCCTTGAGTCAGCGCATGAAGGTGCAATCCAGGCAAGACTTCGAGGGCCGTGCATGCCAGAGGAAATGGATGCGAACGCAGTGCAAGCAGCCGCGATACCGCTTGCGCTGCGGTTTAACGCGAGGCCCGTGCCCCCGTTGAGTTACGAGCGACCAGGTTGCCTCCATCCGGAGTTGCGGCGACCAGGTCGAGACAGCTCTCTGCACTGGGGCCAGTATCGAGACAAAATTTGTCGCGCTGGGTCGGAAGAACGGCACTAATAAAGGCCCGAATGGGCCGGGCCATGCTCGGCTCACACCCGAGCAAGAACGAGGCCGGCAGATCGGTGACGAGGCGAATAAGAAGTTGCGTCAGCATTGCAGTCGCGTCGGTGCAACCTGATGGAGGATAGCCACCGGAGGCGCCCGAACCTGGTCGTGACCTGCCACGCGCCTTTGGCCCACTGCGCGAACCACATCTGCCACGCAGGCCAGTCGTGGCGGATACAGGGGTCCGCTCTGGGCCCAATTGCTGGCCCGAGATCGCGCTCAGGATCCGTACAGTCAGCCAAACTGTCTGTCTCTGACCATGTTGCCTTGCACGATCAAGTCGGTCATCGGGTCTTGCACTCAAGCGCTACAATCGTCGAGGCCTATCGGTAGACTCTGACTAGCTCCGTCCATTTAGATCGCAAACCCCATCGTCCGTCGAGCATGTTTTGGTCCTCCAAGCCTGCTTCGAGTCGCGGTGCCAACTCGTTTACCATCGTTCTTATCGGCGTATGCACCTACGAAGTTACTACTTCCGACGCAGTAGCTCGAACGTGAGGATAATCGTCACGCCACACGAGCACCACCGTTGTGATGATATGGAAGCTGCGTCGAGGCGAGCTCCAGTACTGCGGACTGACCATCCAGCCAGTTAAGCAATCCAACACGCGCAACATGCACAATTGGTGATGCCCAACAAGCGGGGTTGCGACCTCGTCCCGCCATGCATCCTTCTCCCCGCAGCTTGATTGAAGCGACGAACCCACCAGTCTGGCAGCATGGAAGCTTCTAGCATAACCTCCATTCAGCTAGCGGTGCAGACAGCGGTCAGCGTCCGACCACCAAACAACCCCGCAAGTGATGTCAGATGCAGACCCCAAAGGGTCGAATGACGTGCCATTGAAGTTTGGGAATGCCTTCCAACCAACCCACTTCTTCAGCCCAAGTGAACTTGGGCCAACACCTGGTGCGATAGTTATTTGTACGTACGAACCTTCATGGCCGCTCTCGCCCACTTCCTGACGAGCCTTCACATTTGCACGTGGTGCGGCAGCACGGTCCTTCAGCCACCAGCACGCTCCGCCCCATGCACTGCCATGCGTCGCGCCAGGCGACGCGATCGTGCCGGAGTGCATCATAACCCGAGCTGCGACGAAGTCCTGCACGCTGGTCCTTCTGCTTTATGTCCGTCAGTTCGCCCGCGATCTCGTGCCACAGCCCCGACGACTTAAGATACTCTTCCAGTTGCTCCAGACTCTCGAATCGATCTTCACCGATCACCGCGGTCTTCAGATCAGGGTGTGGCTTGAAGTATTCGTATTCGTAGCGACCGGGTTGGTAGAACCAGCTGCGCTTCTTGAGGCTGTCGACCGCAACATCCATTGAGATATTGGCACAATGGATCGATAGCGCAGACGTAAGCATGGCCGCAGCGACCATCATCGCCTCGGTCGCAGCTTTCTTCTGCATCTGGCGGTACTTTGCAAGCGCCTTCTCCCGCAGCCCCTTCACCACCACCTCGTACTCCTTACGTATCGTGTCCTCGATCTTCTCCCACTCACCGCTCACCATGAGGTACTCTTCCAGGTCGATTCGGTCTGGAAGTAGTTCACATGGAGCTGCTTGCTCGCCTTGGTGTAGGTTGGTGAGTAGTAGTCGTACACGAAGACGCCAGCCCGGTGGTACCATCCTTCTTGTTGCAACCGCGAGTACACGGTGCTAAATGTGCAGCAAAATTCAGGCAGCGTGAAGCTGAACTCCTTTGTCCTCTTCGTCGTTTTCGCAGCCTTTTTGCTCTTCGCTGCCCGCGTCTTATTGCCCTTCAGCTTCTTCTTGCCAGCGACTTTGCGTGTCGGAGAGGCCAGCTTTCGCTTCACGCTCGACGATGACAGACCTGACGTAGTGGATATGACTGGCCTGTGCGATTTAACTGTGTTCGTGTCCGCGACCTTGACCGTCGTTGACGCCGTCAGCAACTTACCCGTTCCGATCTGACCGTTCATCGGGGCCACTCGTGGGTGGCGAAGATCGAAAACAGTGGTCTGGTGGCCCTTTGCAGAGTCTCCAAGCTGCATCCGCCCCACCTCGACAGCCAAACACTTGAGCACGGCGACTTCATGGTCTTGAAGACAGTATCGTTGACCTGGATGCCCTCGAACTTGATGTCGGCCTTAACGATCCAGGTCTCGGGGTCAGTCATAGTAAACCACCCAAAGTCCTTCTCCGCAATAGGCTACAATAATTCCCAGAGCTCGCCATCCTCCGCATCGTCCTCCTTGGCAGCCGCCAGTGCAATATACTTCCAGCACGCCTTGGTCTTCGAGTCGAACACAATGATGTTTGGGAGGAAGTTAGAGAACTCAACGCCGGGCATCGAGGAGAAGCGCGTGTTCTGCCATTGGCCGATGTGCCAGCCGCTCGACTCCAGCAGCTTCGACACCTTGTGAAACACCTTAGTGAACTTGCCCGCGGGACCTTGGGCCTTAAACCTCTCTGGCGCCTTCTCTCCCGCCTCCACATCTGAGGTTTTCACAAGAGACTTGTCCACAGCAGCTTTGGCCACCCGTACGGGCGAGACGACCTCGGAATCTCCAGACGTGTGCTCGATAGCCACACCGTTCCTCGTCGTTGGTCTGTACGAGAAGGCAACATCCATCGTTGCGTCCCAAGCCGGTTCGTCGGCCGTGCTGCTGCCATCCGAGTCCGAGTCCTCCTTTTTCTCCTTGTCACCAGCCTGTTCTGTCATTGGCGTCATATTATTTTCCTCGCCCACGAGTGCTATCTTCTGTGCGTGAGCTTCGGTCTTCGAGCCCCCCCCCACTACCACCACCACCATCTACGCACACTCTGGACGTCCTTGGTCGGTGCGGTGCTGCTCTGCTCCAAACGTTCAACTTGTACGTCGCTGTGAGCACGGAAGAACTCGGGCTTCTGCGCATCGGTGCACACCTCGCTCACAAAGGTTGAAGCTTCCTCACAGGCATCGCGGACGCACGCGTGCTTGAGCAAGATTACGTCCTCGTCGGTCAAATCGCTGCGTCTGAACTTCACGAAGTCGTTGGCGGGGCTCCACCTCGACGTGCAAAAACCCTCCGTACGCACTACGTTGAGCTGCTGGCTAGGCACAATCCCCAAGAGCAGCGCGTCACAGGCATGCGGGCGGGCTACACCAAAGAAAAAGACAACGATGCCGTCTGTGTCACGTCCCGGCACTCGACGCTGCAGCGCCCGGACGTCGTGGTCATGCTTCGCGGCCTCGCTGGAGTTCGCGTACATACAGACCGGCTAGTGAGCCTTCGTGGTTGGAAGCTTGAACCAATGCACCAGGCGGGAAATCCCGCTACGTCCGCCGTCCAGGACAGCGCTCGGTGCCATCGCGCGCTGGTCCAAGGTGTTGCTACTTGCGTTCGCTTTCCTGCTTGCCGTTTTAGACGCAACTGGTTATGACTTCCAGGGTCACTCATTTGTGTTAGTGTCATGACTGAATTGACTTTGCCCAAGTCGAGCTGCGGGCATCAGATTGAACTGGTAAGCCCTTAGCCCAAAACGCCGTTGGCTGGCCGAGACCACTTCAATGACAGGCGGGAAGTGCACACCTCGTACGAAGTCACATACTACCTTCATCAACCGTTCCTGGTATTGTTACCTGGTACGGCGTTGGTTGCTGGTGGGGTTCGTACAACCTCGGAACACCTACTGCTAGGGGTGCAAAAGAATATTCGTCCATGCAGACATACTCAATTATGCGCTGACATTCATCGTCATCATAGCGCATTTCCTCGCGCTCTGTTGCCTAGGCGTGTTGAGAAGCCTTGGTTTCCGATTGTCGACACGCCTCACTCGTCGCGTTGCCAGGCGTCACGGCCACAACACGAATCACGCCGGATCTCCTCGCGCGCGATGCACATTGCGTCGCTAAATGACACCTTTTGGATGCACTGCGCGCAAAACGACCGTTTCTCCTCGCGCACGTTGTTGCTGCCGTCCTCCGCCACGACGCACACGACCTTCTTAACGCAGCAGCGCGAGCAAATGGCGCGCAGACAGACCCCACAGGCTTTGGCTCCGCCCAGAATCCCGAAGTTTTTGTTGCAGAGCCGGCAGCTTGTACAGGCGACCCGATCCGGCTTGCACTCGTTCAGGATCGGCGCGCAGCAGGGCACCTGCTGCTTGAGCTCCCACACGAGCTTCTTCATTTCTGCCAGCTCGATGATCCGCGCAAAAGAGACCCACTGGGTGGCGATCACCTGCAACGCCATGGCATTGGCCACGGGGTCGCTTCCTGTTTCGAAGTCAAAGAAGCCGCGGGCGTAGCATTCCACAGAGTTCGGTGTCTTTTGGCGGTACAGCGCGCACACGGAGCGGTTCCCGCGGTCGATGCAGTCGCGGTCAAAGCTTGGCAGCTTATCACCAAAGTCGATGGAGTGCGAGACGACATAGCCTACACGCTCTCCCGAGTTTGTGCGTGAAAAACCGGTGGCGTCCAAGCTGACGTAGTCTCGCGTGCTGTACAGACGCCATTTAACGCTGCGATGGCGGAACGGCTCGCGCTCCGTGGGAGAAACGAGGCAGCGCAGCACCTTGCTCTCTTCAGCACCGTCCTGAAGTACGCGCTCCAAGACCGCTTCTTCGGCGTCCGTCGCTGCCACGCAGCCGTACATGACGTCGTCGAGATCCCCAGCGACCGTGCCCAGCATCAAGATGGATGGGATGGTGGGTACGCTGTCATTAGCAGTGCGCTCCTCGTAGATGCGCAGACTTTGGACCTTGCGCATTTGTCGCCAGCGCCCACTCGGCAGCAGTTTGCCCGGAGTGCCCGCCTTGGACGAAACCTTCAGTACCTGGCTGTACTGCTCCATGTTGTTCGCGACGAGCGTGGCTTCGAGCTGCTCAAGGCCCTCGACGTCTTCCTTGCTCAGCTGCAGCGCCGGCAATTGCTTTGCGAACATCGCTGCGAATCGCGTAGGCACTTCTTCCCGGCAGCTCCAGTTCCGAAGTGAATCGAGTCCAATTGTGCGGAGTCTTTTTCTACCTGGAATCCCACGGTACTGCAGCACTGTACAGATTCAAACTCACTGACGCTTACCAACCAGATGAATCGCTCGAGATTCACCAGAATTCGTTAACACTTGCTCTAAACAGGCCATAGTGCAGCGATCGTCTAGCGACATTCTGCTTTTCGGACTCACTGCCGGACGCGATGCAGTACAAGGTTGAGACGCGTCTTGGTTTCTGCGTATTGTTGCAGGTGATGCCACCTGGTCAGGAAAACTATGGGTTGGGTGGCCATCTCCTGAGAGGGGTCAAATGCAGGCAGCGAGTGCCAAGATTCTCTTGCGGGACCCCATTATTTACTGTCTGCTGGTGAGCTGACCATTTTGGTGCGTTAGTAGTGATGAAGAGGGTTCGAATTCGACCACGACGCGGTGTGAAAGGGCGGAGATGCTGAAACGGTAACAGCCCCTAGTGCCAACCACGAGCTTGTGCTAACGTTGATTTCGAACGCGTTGCACCCACTTGAAATCGATGGATTGGATGGGCATCTGATTGGTCGAGAGACTTCAACATCGTTGGAATTTCAACTTCGATTTCGCGCTTGCCTCAAATAGCGGCCTCTTTCTTGCCTATGCAAAATTTCCTTCGAGCCCAAGCAGCGTCTCCATGCACTCCTCTTCAGCATAGAACACTTTTGTGAAGAATACTTCCTGCATCGGTCAAGTTTGCCAGCGTTGGGGTTTCGGATTTAGTCCTTGGAAGCCGATCGAGATGTTGGATCACATAGGGTCTGGCTTCGTTGCATCAACCTTTTGGCTGTACAGTAAACTCCACAAGGACAGCCCTAGTCGTGGCTCAGCTTCAAAAACAGCCATGAATAAGAGTTCTTCAGTCAGACACGCGCTTCCAGGTTGGACGAGTTTGGGAAGACACTTGACAAGATTGCCACGAACCTCATCAAGAATCACAACTTCGTGTACGTCGAGGCCACGGACCTGCTACAGTTCGCGAACGGCGAGCGCGTGGGCTGCCACCCGATGTACTCGGTCAATTTCCCGCAGACGCCCCCACTGCCCAACACGATCCGGGGTAACCTGTCGATATGCTGCTGTTACGGTTAGATGCGCACCAACGTGGTCAACGGACACATGCTGAGCACGGTGGAGGCCGGCGGGAAGATCAAGCAGATGCTGCTGCAGTCGGTGGCCGCCGAGTCGCTCCTCTCGACCACCAAATTCGTGCACTGCGGCCAAATGGTCAAGATGTCTTGGATGCTGCAGCTCAAGAACAAGGGGGCAGACCGCAGTGGCCTCCAGACACTACCCGCAGAGACTCGCGTGGCCTGTAGCAAGAAGGCGAGTGCGAGCACATTCGGTGGCCTCGACTGGAGCACGTGCACAGTGTGTTTCGGTGCGCTGTGCATGCCCTGCAGAGTGCGCATGCGCGTCAGCTTGTTGGCTCCGGGCGGCAAGCTACTGCGGCCAAAGTCACGTTTTGCTCACGTGGGCGAAGCCGCCAAGATGGATCCGCCGGAGGCTACGCGCGCACAAGCGCGGGGTTTCAGTTCCTGGACGACGTTTAGTTGCTCGTCACAGTCCGACACGCTGTCCGAGCGCTCGGATGGCCGCTCATAGTCTTCGACGTTCTTGGGGTTTGAACTGCCAGGAGCTGGTAATTGGCGTCGGGCTTTCGTAGCTGGTTAGCGAGGCGAAGCACCTGCAGCTCCGTGCCCCCGCTCTGTAGCCTGCAGCAATACAAGAAGGTGGCAGCTCGCGTCAGTCAAACGACAGCGAGTCCAAGAAGGTAGAGGATTCCTTGGCATCGTAGTGGCACAAGCAGTACGTGTTACGCCGACGGTATGTGCACTTTACATGAGTAGTGCCCCACGCGCGATCTCATTGGTCGATGGAAGATCCCCCGGCTCATCTGTCGCGAGATGGTACCTTATGGATCCACGTATAGCGGGCGAACGGTTCTCACCACCGCCCGGGCTCGGCCTCGCGGTGCAGACGCTGCAATCGCGCTGCTTCCGGCTGCTCTCTCGCTCGCCTCGCGCTGTTGTCGCGCTCTCTCGCTTGAAACCCGTGACTATCGCGCTGTCGCCAGGCTGCTCTCTGTTGTCCCCGCGGCGCCCTGGGGCGTTGTGGGTTGTCGTTGCGACGTTTCATCGGGCGCTCGAGTCCACAGCGCTGCCTGGCCCTTGCTTGAGCCCGATGAGCTGCAGTCTGCGGCTGTCCGATGCGATATTAGGCAAAGAAGGGCTTCATGCGGAGATCCGACTGCACCGAGGACCGGAAGGAGGACATGGACGAGATGGACTCCTGGTCCACCTCGTACGCGCCCATGGGGTTCTCCTCGCCCAGCTCGTCGCGCGCGATCTCGACTGTGTTGGCGTAGATGGCCGAGCGCACGCACTGCGCGCAGAAGGAGAGCTTGTAGCTGTGCACCTTGCGCGTGCGCAGGGCCACAAAGCTCAGGCGCTGCGGCTCGCAGCACTTGTGGCACACGCGGCCCTTGCAGATGCGACAGAGCTTCTTGGGGTAGAGGCTGCCCGTCTGGTTCTTGTGGCACACGCAGCAGATCTCGGGCTCCTGCGCGTACATGACGGCGGCGTTCTTGCTGAGCACCCAGTTGAGCTTCTTCATTTGCCCCGAGTGCACGACGCCCGAGTACGACAGCAGCGCCTCTGCGGTCGTCAGGATGGCCACACTCGGGTGCATGTCGCCCAGCGGGTCGCAGAAGCCTTGCAAGAAGAGCTCCACGTCTCCCTCGGCGCGCTGCCGGAAGAGGCTGCAGATGCTCAAGTTGGCGCGCACGAGCCCGAGGTGGTTGAGCTCCGGGATGCCCTCAAAGTCCAGCGAATGCAGGAAGTTGTAGCCGATCCGCTCGCCCGAGCCGGTCATGACGATGCCCGAGGACTCGACGTACACGAAGTCGCGATTGCGCACGATGCTGGACACGATGCGCGGCGCCGAGCCATTCACACACCACTTGACCTGCAGCTCCCGCAGGGGCTCGCTCGTCGTCGGGACGATGATCGGCGCGAGCATGGCGCAGTCCACGACGCCGTCGCCTGAGTACGCCGTCTTGATCATCATGAGCTCCTCCGTGGGGGCGATGGAGCCGTAGACGGCGTCCTCCATGAGCCCGTCGCAGTGGCCGAGCCCCATGACCACGTGCGTCTTCTGGAGCGCGCCGGGCGTCTCGAGCAGGTCGCGGAAGCTCGCCTTCTGGCGCACCGTCTCGCCCGCGGCGCGGTCCTGGTAGATGACCATGTTGCCGCGCTTCTTGATCTGCTTCCAGCGGCTCTTGGCCACGCGTGGCTGGCGCTGCATGCGGACCTCGTGCAGGTGCTGCACGTACTGCTCGACCGTCTCGTTCACGAACGCGGTGGCCAGATGTTCGATCGAGTACTCGTCGGGCTCCGACAGGTGCAATCTCGGCATGGTCTCGGGCGGCAGGGGGAACTTCATGGTGCGCGTTCTGGGCCGCTGGAGCCGTCGGCGCCGCCCAGCTGATCCTGCAATGAGCTCTGCGTGCGAAGCGAAGGAGTGTTCGGCGGCGATCACAGAAAGAAAAGACCCACGAGTGGGGCAAGGGACGTGTACTGACAGCTCTCTCGGCTCGTGCGTGGCATGGCGGGCCAAGACTGACAAGCATCAGGGAGAACTGGCTCTGGTCAACCTGGTCTCCTGGCCCAGGTATGTAGTGGGCTACTACTAGTGGCGCCAGTCCCACCCACGTTTGTCCAACTTGCGCCCTCGGAACATGGGCTCTGCAATCCAAGCGCTCGCCCGCAGGCGGGTCTGCCGAGGTCACGTTGCAGTTGCCACCGCCGACATGCATACGAAGTCGACACGAGCTGTGAGGAGGCGGCATTTCCAAGCTGGCGAGCGAGCGTCGACAATGCGTCGGCACTTGATTTCCGATTTCCACGCTGCAACTGCTGCTCGCACGGCGGCGAACAGAGGCGCAAAGGGGGGCATCTGGACGGCCATGATGGCTGGTGAAGGGGGAAGACCGCCATGTGACCGGGAGGTTCGTGCTAGCTGAGTCAGCTGACACGCCATGGCCCCAGCTGCGCCGCTTGGCTCCAGTAGATCTGGTGCTTCACGCTGCCAGATCGGCGGAAGCTTCTGCGGGATTATTCCCGGGACGACAACAATGGAGGACACCACGCATGAGCTGGTCTGGATCACAGGTAGCTTCAAGGCTCGCCACCGGGAAGAGCGGCCGCGACAAGAGTGGCGCAGCGGCACTGCGTGTGCTTCAAGCGAACTGCGGAAGAGCTAGTGACTGGCAGCAGCGTGACGCGGCGCATGGGGTAGCGAAAATGAAGGCTCCCAGCGGCGCATCGCCGTCACGAGGGTCGCGCTGCTTGGACCCATGGCGCATTGCAATGAGGAGTTAGACTGGATGTTTGAACGACCGTATCAGACGACCAAGTGAATGGCAGCACTAGCACCCTCCAATGGCAGCGGTGCACGTCCTGCGGCCGCATCACTTGCAGGCGTGCGTGGGCGCCCACGCAGCTCCCATTCACCCCGCCACTAGCGCTCTTCGTTTGTGAATGCGGGGATTGGTATTCGAGCATTCAGGTGAATGTAAGCCCGGTCGCACGCGGGCTGACAAGTGCATGAGAACCAGCCGTGCTCCCCTCCACTTCCCGTCGTGGGTGGCGTCCTTCAGCTTGGCACACGGTAAAAGGTATGCTGTCGCCAAGCTGGGCATGGCCACGAAAGCTGAAGGCCCTCCTTCCCTTCGTTGCAAGCTGCAGGAAGCCGTGGCAAACACGCTGCACTGTAAACAAGCATGAGAGGCTGAAGCACGCGCATTCGATTTGCAGTGCGAGTTCAACTCCAAGCGCCGCTGGCGGCACTGCTGCGTCACCGCAGGCAGCTATGTTCCCGCTCACCGGATGTGCTGGACTTGAAGCGTAGCGATCCTAGCAGTGCCCAGTTGTTGCATGTTGCAGTATTGTGCTGCGAGCCGAGCTTGCGACGAAGCATAATTCTACTCGCACTGAACAGCAGCGCAGCACGTGGAGGTTGGGCACCGCCATCGTAGAGGCCGCGTCTCGCTGCCAGCTAGGGGCGCTGACCAGGCCCGCAGACACCAAGGCGAGTGATGCAACAGCTGAAGCTGACGTGGTGGTTGTCCTGCTCCATGGTGTACTGGCTCCGAACAGCTCAATTCGTAAATCAGTAGGTCGCCTGATCACAGGAGCCACTCATCTCCCGAACGACACACGCATCACACGGTGTCTACTCAGACGTGATAATAGATCTCGACCCCCGCTTACACATCGCGGGCAGATTGGCCCGAAATGGCAAGTCCGAAGCCGCGGAGAGCGCTCACTTGTCGGCTTGCTCTGCGGGCTACGCACCATAAGACCCCACTCAAGCCGCAGCCATGACCACGCCGTACACAAGCCCGTTCGCGCCACTGCAGCTCGGGGCCGACGACGCGCAGGAGCTCAACGGCATCGCGTGCGTGCTCGTGGACGAGCTCACGCAGCTGTATCGCGCGCACATGCACGAAAGCCACGGCAAAGTGGACTCGGCGCGCTGGAAACACGTGCGCCAGCGCGAGCAAGTGCACGTGTACAGTGAGCGCCGCAGCTTCCGCTCGCGCGTGGGTAGCGTGGGCGACGGCGGGCCCATGTCGGATAACCCGCTCGCGCTGCCCACGCTGCTCACCGTGGGCACCCTCGTGGGGGATCTGGACGACATCATGTACGGCGTCGTGAACGGCAATCTGGACGCCATGCGCCTCAAGACGTCGTACGTCGAGGACAACATCATCAACGCCTTCGTGCTGGCCACTCTGGCTGAACCCAGCGAGCAGGAGCCCTTCCGGTCCTTCATGGTCAAGTGGGACGTCATTGGCCGCGGCCCGTGCGTGAGCGCCGTCGTCAAGAACCGCGACTTTATCTTCCTTGAGTCCACGGGCACGAGTCAGCTCGAGAATGGCGAGCGCATCGGCTACCAACTGCTCCACTCCGTCAAGTTCCCGCAGCTTGGCGAACTGCGAGAAACCATCCGCGGCAACATGTCCATGTGCTGCGTGTACCGGCAGAAGGCGCCAGGCACGGTGGAGCTCTTCATGCGCGGGTATCTGGACCCAGCGGGGGGTCTCATGCGCGCGGTAGTGGTCAACTCGGCGTCGGAGGTCATGGTGTCCGTCTGGAAGAACTTATACTGCGCCGAGATGAAGAAGCTGGCTTGGGCCATCCGCACCCGTGGGGCCAACGGGAGGTTGCGCGCCGCTGGGGCGATTGCAATGTGCACGATATGCCAGAAGCACTTGCGTTCTGGCAAACCGAGCCGCACGGGCATCTGCGGCGTGTGTTGCCAGCGGCTTTGCCACTCGTGCCGCATCACCAAGAAGCTGAGCTTCCTGAGCACCGAGTCCAAGTTGGTGCAGGAGCAGCTCTCCTTCTGCATGCGGTGCTTTACAGAGGTCGTTGGGACCAGCGCCGTGGCAATCGCGCTGGACGAGATCCGGAGTCGAGATGGCTACAAGCACCACAGCTTTGAGAACACGAGCGAGTCGCGCTCATCAAGTTCACCGTCCGATTCGTCTGCCAGGCACGACGAGTAACAGTGCATTCATACGCACGCATCGCTTGTTAGGTCTTCGAGGCGCGGCATGTGCCGTCGAGCGTGCTGCATCGTTAGAGTTTCTTGTACAGGAATGCACAGGATGACATCCTTCGCAGTGCACTTCGCCGAACACTACCTCGTGCGTGCCCTCCAAGTCGCTTTCTGGCTCCAAGGCAGCTCTGGACCTTCGGACAGCGCTGTTGTCAAAGAGAACTCAAACGACTATCCAATCACCGATTTTATACACTCCAAGTCCCGCGGAATCCCACTGCAATCCGTAGCACTGGATTGGCGCACTGCAATTGGAAGTCACTACCGCAGCAAGATTCAGACGAAGATTCGACGGCCGCTGCCATCGCATAGCCCTCAACGCGCGAGCACCTCGGCGCGCTACTTGCTGCATTGAGGTGCTGGGCCGTACTGACCCACTTCACTGCGTCCCCTACTTCGTTGGTCCCTCCTTCCCCAACCTTGAGTCTTCGAGAAGTCGTCGCCCTGGGCCCAATCGTTTCCAGCGATCGCGTCGGTCACGAAGCGGATCACACCCACTCTCTAGCACGATTGCGTCCTGTCTTGTGTGGCCTTCAACCCGCTGCGATGATCCTTTCTTGCCAAGAAGCATGCAGAGGAGGTCGACGATGGGAGAGCCCCGTCCTGTGACTTTGGAATCTGCGGTGCGAGGCAAAGAAGGAAGCAGCGATTCAGAAAGACACAGCGAGACGCAAGACCCCGCTCTAGCAGGCATGCCCGTCAACAAGTACGTGAGTCCGTTCGCGCCGCTGCTGCTGGGCGTGGAGGACGAGTACGCATTGGAAAACGTCGCGCAGGAGCTCGTGGACGAGCTGATCCAGCTTTACCATAGCCACCTGGACAACCACTGTCGCGTGGACCCAGCGCGGTGGAAGCGAGTGCGGCAGCGCGACGGCGTGCAGGTGTATAACGAGCGTTGCAGCTTCCAGGCTAACGACAGCAGCCGAGGGACGGAAGGACTGGCGGCCGGCGCCAGCGATTCGGGGGAGTTGGCCACGCTTCTGGCCCTGGGGACGGTGACAGGTACCTTGGACGACGTCCTGTACAGTGTCGTGAGCCCGACCATCGAGACCATGCGACTGCGAACGTCGTACGTCCAGGACAACATTGAGGATGCCGCGGTGCTGGCGACAATCACAGAGCCGTCCACGCGGCACCCGTTTCACTCACTAACCGTGAAGTGGAGTCTCGTTGGCCGCAGCAGCTGGGCCAATGCGGTGGGCAAGAAACATGATTTTGTGTACCTCGAGGCGACTGGAGTCTCCGAACTGGACGGCGGCGAGCGCATCGGCTACCAACTGCTCCACTCACTGACATTCCCGTCGCTGGGAGAACTGCGCGACGCCGAACGCGGCAACTTGTCTGTGTGCTGCGTGTATCACGAGACCACGCCCGACACGGTCGAGCTCTACATGCGTGGGTATTTCAGTCCAGCCGGAAGGCTCCTTCGCACGATGGCCATCCGGTCAGCGGCAGAAAGCATGCTCTCCGTCTGCAACAACGTGCACTGCGCCGAGATGAAGAAGCTAGCCTGGGCCATCCGCAGGCGCGGACTGCGCGACGGCGGCATCGGCATCGTCGCCATTTGCGCTTCCTGCAACAAACATTTGCGTGGGGGCTCTCCTGGCCGCCTGGACATGTGCGGTATTTGCTTCCAGCGTCTATGCAAGTCGTGCCGCATCAGCAGACGAGTGAGCTCCATGGGCCAAGATCGCGTGCTAGTGCAGGAGCAGACCTCCTTTTGCGCAGGATGTCTGATGAAGGCTACGCACAAGGATGCCCTGGCCGTGGCGAAGAACGAGCTCCGAGCCAAGGACGTCATGAGACGCCGCAGCGTCGGCTCCCCACGCGGCCCGAACCTCTTTCCCTCTAGATCTCTCAGATGAGGAAACCCAACCGGCATCTCTAAGGCCGAAGGCCACGTTCGATTCGTCGAGGGAATACCAAGTTCATATGCGTGCGAAGAGAGGAATACGGTAGCAGATTCTTTCGTGACGTTCACGTACGGCTTTCGGATGATGCGATGTGGCCTGTGCACGCGGCTTTGAAAGCCACCTCCGTCAACTCAACGGGATGCACCATCGTCAGTGATAGGATCGGCGGCCTCTGCTCTTGTTCTGGCGTGGGTGGACCTGTGGCTTCGAAGCTCGTCTGCATGAATACAATACATATCACGGTGTCTCATTCATAGTTTTAAAGCGTCTTCGCGCGCTCGACACCCTCACTGTTGACACCGAAATTTGGCTGAGGGGTCCCACTCACACCACCGACTCAGTTCAAATCGTCGATCGGCATGATCTCCGTGCCGGAAGAACTCGCGTACGCATCACTCCAGTGGAAGAGGTCGCTGAAAGTCTCCACCTCGTCCCGTGCGACGTCCATCGTATTGCTTCGCAAAGCCGTCTCGAGACACGGACCGCAGAAAGCGATCTCCTGCTCCACCAGCCTTCGGTCCGCCAGCATGAAGCTCAGCCTGCGCACCTCGCGGCACAACTTGCACACGTAGCGGAAGCATATTTTGCATGTGCGTCGACGCTTCTTCCCGCCCAATAGTGTCCGGGTGTGCTTCGGCGAGGCCTCACACATGGCACACTTGTCGCTGGGGTCAGCGATGCCCGACGGCGAGTGCCCGCCGACCATGAGGCGTCCCTGGCGGATGCTCCACACCAGCTTCTTCATCTGCGCACAGTACACGCTCTTGGCCACGGACAGCAACGCTGCGGCCGCCGAGCGCAGCACAATGGAGCGCATGAGTCCGCCTGCCGGGTTCAGGAACCCTTTGATGAACACCTCGGTCGAGTACGGGTCCTTCTGCCGGTACACGGCGCACATGGACATGTTGCCGCGGGTGTACCTCTCAAGCGGCGGGGTGCTAGCGAACTGCACCGAGTGTATGAGCTGGTACCCCACGCGCTCGCCGTTCCGGAGATACTCGACGCCCGTGGACTCCATGTACACAAAGTCGCGGTTCTTGACCACGGCGCGGATGTGCATCTGCTGACCCTTCTCCATCCACTTGATGGTCACGGAGCGGAACGGGTCCTCGGGCTTGGGCGCCACGATCGTGGCCAACACGTGCGCGCCAACGAGCTGGTCGTCCACGTACGACGTCTTGACGCGCATCTGGTCCAGCGTCGGGCAGATGTAGCCGTACACCGTGTCGTCCAGATCGCCCAGCACGGTGCCGGTGACCAGGATGGTGGGCAGCTCTGACGTCGGCGTGTCGCTGTGTATGGGCACGTCCTCGCCGCTGGACCCGGACGATTCGTCCAGGCTGCCTCGGCGCTCGCCGTAGGCCTTGCACGCGCCCTTTTCGCTCACGAACTTCCAGCGCTTGGAATCTACGCGCCCGTTGTCCTCGTTGAGGAAGCGCTCGTACAAGTCGATGTGGTCCTGCACGAACATGCGCGCCAGCCGCTCCAGCTCCTCCGCCACCGTGGCGTTGAGCTCCAGCGGCTCGAATGGGTTGGCGAAGCGCTTAGTCATGGCGCCGCAGTGTCCAGCAAGTCCCGAGGCTGTGGCCGTGACGTGTCTGCGCCGCGTGGTCAATTGGCAAGTAAGGCGAGGCGAGGCTGGCCCAGCAGAGACCGACCGACCCGAGCCACCGAAGCCCCGGTGCCGTCTGACCGCTGTCTGGCTTTTGCCGAGCGACCAGGCAGAGGCGTGGTCTCCAGTCTCCGCTTCCAGCCTGTGACAGAGACTCCCAAGTCGGCTGCGTATGCAGACGGTCAGCGGCTGCCTGTCGAATGTCGTGAGCGAAGGGATCGCCCACAGTGGGACGAGGCCGGTCACACGTCAGTGAGTTCTTGAAGTCTCGGTTTATGGTCACTCGTTTCGTTTTCAAGCGAGGCAGCTTGAAGGGCCCGCTGGACCAAGTCGAATCCGGCACTCGGGCGAGAGAGCACATGCACTGCGCCGCACGCAATCTTTCCCACGCATCTGCTGAGGACCTGCACGGATGGCGGTCTTCAACGTCGGTCCCGCCGAGAGAGCGTTTGGACCCCGCGCGGCTTGTAGCGGAGACCGGCCTGCTTCGGGGTCTCGCTGCAGATCAGAATTTCTTGCAGCAGATCAGATGGGCGAGTGCGTTTGACAGCGCTGACCGGCGTACACCAACTTGGACCTCGAGAGCAGTGAGACTGCACAGTGCAGCACACCGAGCAGAGCTGAGTGCGTTGACCTGTTCGTGGCCGAGTATGCTCGGATGCTCGACGCGCTCCATGCTTCCACCGCAGCTGCTGGTCACACAAGCTCCATCCGCAGCCGCCTGGACCCAGCAGACGGCGACTGGAAGCATCGCCCGCAGCCATTCTTCCAGTGCGGGCAGGCTGTTTACATGCGTGCTCGAAGCCTGCGCGTTGCAGCTCACTCGAGCGCCAGCTTACAGTGACGTTGGGACCGACGTTGCGTCGCTGGTGAGAGAGACTGAAGGCGTCCAGCAACGGAGACCCCCACGTCGCAGGCAATAGGCCGGTAGCCGTGACCAGCGCGCATTGGCTGTTCGCTCTGTTGCCGCTGAACACCCCGATACTTTCCACTTCAAGCGTGCCTTTGCTCGTGGAAGTGAATCCACCGTGTGCGAGGAAGACGCCGGCGAGATCCAACGATCCAGCACAAACGATAGAGCAAGGAATCGGGACGAAAGGGCGTACCAAATCCTGGATTGGGTGGGGTGTTGCAGCGTCGTGTGGCTCCGGTGCGGACTCATCGAAGCTCAACATGTAGGAAGGAAGGCTCAGCCGTCCTCGTGACGAGCCCCTGCCGACACCATCAATC
Source organism: Halophytophthora polymorphica (assembly GCA_023338205.1). Lineage (NCBI taxonomy): Eukaryota > Oomycota > Peronosporomycetes > Peronosporales > Peronosporaceae > Halophytophthora > Halophytophthora polymorphica. Next base: position 25,608 of record JAADYJ010000239.1, read on the forward strand.
GCGCAAGCGCACACACGCCACTGCAGTGCGCGCGAACCGACACTACGACTCGGAGACGAGGTGATTGCAGGACTCAACAATCTCCAGCGCCACCTCACAGCCCCTTGAACTGCTTGTCTGCCCGTCGGAAGGCCCCATGGCGTGGACAGGACTCAACTGGTGCTGCTCACCGCGTCTCCTCACTCCATCGTTCACTGAACTGAACTGCCGGGGGCAAACTCTAATACTGGAGCGGAACTCGATGAAGAGGCGGCCCAGTAAACTGCAGCCCGACGTGGCGTGGGATCCTGATCGGCAGAGCCTTTGTTGAGTCGTCCTCCTTCGGTTCACCACCTCGACACTTCTTTGCCAGCCAGCCAGCCGCGAGTCGCGCTTGCCAAGGGATCGCAAAGGCTACGGGTACACACCAATTGTCGGCAGTGCAACCACCATTTGTGCCCTCCTTTCCGAGTGGCACGCCACGAAACGAGTCTCGCTTTCGCATGACAGATACTGCGCATACCCAACATCAGCGCTGATCGACTCTCGACGGAGCTTTACGTCGTTGTCGTCTCGCGACTCCACTGTGCTTCCTGCCCTCCGACTCTTAGTCGATCGATCGCGTGTTCGCTATCGGTATGCCTCCCAGTGCTCTCTATGCTGCTGCGTGAATCGCTACCACTCGTCATCTGCAAAATCGTCCGTACCAAGCGAGCTCTGACGAATTAACGGGCATGCATACGCTGCCATTCGTGCTTAAGCCGAGATCATTCACGCACAGTCCCCAGGTCTACTGCGAGGAAGCTCTGCTCGAGAAGTTCATATCTTTTCTTTGTGCTGCTAGTTTTACATGCCACTTGGTCTCATACGCATTGCCATCGTGGCCAACGCGTTGTTGCTGAGCTTAGCCGTGCGTCCTCACGTCGCTCCGGCCGAAGAACTCGCGGGTGATATCCGGCGCTACCGAGTCCGATGGCGAGGCCGGCAGGGAGGACGTGGAGCTGGACGACAGCTCATAGGCCTCCAGCGGGTTCTCGCTCTGCATCTGCGCCACGGCGATCTCGAGAGCGTCGGTTTGCGTCGCTGCCAGCAAGCAGCGCGTGCAGAACGTCACGCTGCGCTGCGAGACGCGATGGGAGGGTGTGAGGAAGCTCAGCTTGCGCGTCACGCTGCACGAGCCGCACATCTTGCCCGTGCAGGCCTGACAGCTCTTGATCCGGTAGCCGGCCTGCTTTTGACACACGCAGCAAACCCGGTCCTTGCCAGTGTTGTGGTCCAGTACGACGCGAGACTTCTTGCTCTTGAGCAGCCAGTTGAGCTTCTTCATCTGGCCGCAGTACACAGCCTTGCGGTAGGACATGAGCGCCTCAGCGGACGCGGGTACCGCGACGCTTGTGTGGATGTCGCCCATGGAGTCCACGAAGCCCTTCATGTAGAGATCGATCTTCCCGGGTGCCTTCTGGCGGAAGAGCGCGCAAATGGAGAAGTTAGCACGCACAATGTGGTGGTCCGGCAGCTCGCGGATGCTCGGGATCTGCAGCGAGTGCAGCAGGTTGAAGCCGATGCGTTCACCAGAAGGCAGCACGCGCACACCGATGGCCTCCAGGTAGACAAAGTCCCGCGGCCGCACGATGCGGCGCAGCAGCATGGGCACAAAGTCGGACACGCTCCACTTGATGTAGAGCCCGCGGATGGGCTCGGCCACCGAAGGCTCCACGATGACCGCCAGCACCTTGGCATCCACGATCTTGTCTTCCGTGTAGGCTGACTTGACCTTGAGCACTTCCGTCGTCGGGTGCAGCAGGCCGAAGCTCATGTCGTTAAAGGCGCCCTCGATCTCCCCCACAGCCAGCACGCCGTGCAGTTTGGGCGAGCAGCTCATGGCGCCAGAGCCCAAGGTCTCGTTCCTCACGGCACGCATGGCGTTCAGGTCGCTCGCCTTGCGATCTTGGTACGACGTAATGCCCTCGCGCGCCTTGACCACCTTCCAGTGCTTTTCGTTGGGCACACCGCCGTCCACGTCGCGGAAGACCGCGTACTCGCCCAGCGCCTCGTCCACGAAGACCGTGGAGAGCCTCTGCAGCGCCACCTCGTCCTCTTCGCTCACCACCAGCGGCGGGAACGTATCGGCCGGCAGCGGGAACGACATGGCTCAGCGCTCGGACTCCCAGTTAGCCTCGCAGGCTCCAAGCGCGGACAGATCTGCCGGCGACGACGCAAATCCAAAAGTAGTGACGGCAAGCGCTCGCTCCAAAGAGAGAGGTTGGCTGGCAAACGGACCAGAGCTTCCAGCTGGCACGACTGTGACTCTTATTGCTGGCGGGATGTGCGACCCTGCAGACCGGACCGCCCACTCGACACAGCTTGGCCGGGTTGCTCGAGCTTGGAGGCCTGGACACAGAGCGGTCTCTACGCGAGGGGCGAAAGGAGGAGCGGAAGCACATGGACACGGGCTCACTTCGCCACCGTCTCACCTAATGCCACTTGCACCAACCAACGCCCCAGCGAGCTGCGGCGACTGGGCATGGAACAGCGAGGCAATTCAGGTCGAGAGCCGACGAGGGAGAGCTTCTTCGACTATCCCCTTTCACCTGGCGACCCAGATGGCCTCAGGGCCAGCTGAGGGGTGCTGTTGGTCACGGCAAATAATTCGATCGGCGCCAGTGGCCTGCATGCTGCAACGCGGTGCCTCGTTGCTCGTTCACGCCCTCGGCTCGGCACCGCACGGCCAGTCGGTCTGCTGGCGTTGGGCCCGACAGCTCGAGTCGCTCTCGTGCCGGAGATGCAGCCCGCGCGGCGAAGCGGAGCGCGGACTGGACATACATCGACGTGCTACTCCACTTCGACGTCACCCGATGAGCAACAAATGTGTCGTGTTGACCGTGCTAGTTGCGTCATGGGGAAGGAATCAAGCGCATGCGTGGTGAGACCACCACGAACGGCGGCAAGCAGCAGCTACGTGTAGCGAAGAGCGTGGCACGGCGCCCTAGGTGAAGCTCGCTGCTCCACCGATCCGTCTTTGAGGACCAAGGCGAATTGGGACTGTTCGAGCAATGTCAAGATGGTTGCGGAGTTTTGACATGAGGCGGAGGTCTGAGGACTGGTCACCAGCTGTCGTTGCGCATGCAAGCCGTGCATGGTTCTAGCGTCTATTGCATGCCGCTTGCATGCCGTCTTAGACGGCCTTCGGGAGCGCCAGACAGCTCTGCTTCTTGTCGTTCATGACGCGGACGAAGCTGCTGCTTGCGCTTCCTCGAGTGAGTCGTTCGGGGACCGGAAAGGCGTGGGGCTTATTGCCACCGACGCAGAAGAGCCGTGCACGTATAGCATCCGGTTGTTCGGATTACGCCAAAAGGAGCAGAAGCGCCGATGTGGCGTTGGATTCACAGCGACAGACGTATAGTCGCCCAGATATACGCCAAAAGGGACGTGTAACTAGTGCTGCCACCGTTGGATCTCTGAAAGTTCGCGAACTGCCCCTTTGCTTCTGCTGGGGGCAGTTCGGCCAACTACCCCGCTACTACCCTTATTCTGTTCTCAACTGCCCCTATACTGCCCCATGCCATTTGCATTGCCA
>JAADYJ010000240.1:0-29161 GCA_023338205.1 Halophytophthora polymorphica
AAAAAGGTGCATCCATCTTCGTCCTACTCGCTGCTCTTGCCCTTTCGCCCTCAGGCTCGAACCGGCTCGCTTCTGCATTCTACGGCACGTATCAGCTCTTGTCCTCCGTCGGCACGTCTCTTCCTCACTTGCTCTATCTCTCCGTCCAGCTCCGTGACCCCGATGACTCAGACCGAGTCCACGGTGCGCAGTCGGCCGTCGCCGCGCGCCATGACCCGCAGCTCCTGCATCTTGGCGGCGAAGAAGTTCATGTCCACAAAGTACTGCTTCTTGGCGCGGTCCGCCATGGCCTCGCGCTGGGCCGGACTCATCGCCAGCACTTTCTCCACGGCTTCACACACACCGTCGCCGTTAAAGTCCGCAGTGAAGCCTTCCAGCCCGGTAAGACCATGATCGCCGTTGAACTGGCCGCCCAGCAACTGCTCCTGGATCGCTCGTCGCTTCACGGGGATGAGGATCCCCGAGGCCGGCGAGAGGAACTCGTTCATGGGCGGCATGTCTGTCGTCACGATCACGGCACCACTGGCACGCGCCTGGTTGATATAGTGGCCGTAACCCTCCTGCAGACTCGTGCACAGGAAGAAGGCGGCTTCGGCGATCATCTTGCCGAAATCGTCGGCCGAGGCGCGGCCCACGTGCATCTGCACTTGGCTGTCTCGGATGCGGCTCTCGTAATGGTCCTTCAAGTTCCCGTTGTACACGTCCTCGTGCATATACACGTGTAGCGGCGGGAAGTCGGGCCGCTCGAGCCAGCAGTTTAGGACGGGCTTGGTGCCCTTCTGCACGCTGGTGCCCACGGCATGCACGAACTGCACGTCTGACCAGTTCTTGGGCGCCACGTCTTCACGTCCCAAGTGGGAACGTGCAAAGGTGGCCACGTCCGAGGACGTGTGCCGCGTGTAGAGCACCTTGGTGTGGCGCGGGTTGCCCTCCTGCTCATACCAGAGCCGCACGCGCCGCGCACAGATGGCCGTCTTGCACAGCACGACGTCCACGCCCCAGTAGTGTTCGGCCTTGAGCTCGTACATCTCAATGTTGGGCATGAGGTACAGCGGCTTGGTGGCCGGCCACTCGGCCGCCTCGGGGATGCCGTCCCAGTAGTGGTTCAGGAAGATCATGGGCGTCTTGGGGCACAGCTCGTGGTACGACAGCGTCTCGCCCGTCGTCTTGTCCACATACTTCATCTCCACCGCCCAAGCTGGCAGCATCCGCGACTCCAGGACTGCGGCACCAACATATATAGACATATAACAACATATCCGCGCGCGTGTTAGCATGTGTCGGGCATGGGATCGTCGCCTGCAGCCCAGGTACAACGCGAGCAGGAGCACGTACACTTGGTGTACGCGATGGAGTCTTCGCAGTAGCCGTGGCCGCGGATCCCAAGCGGCAGGAAGATGTCCACGTCGGGACATTGCCGCATCTTGGCCAGCAAGTCCGGGTCGTCCTTGTCGATGAGCACGCTGGGCGAGGCCACCACGCCGTCACGGCCGTAGGTCCACGGGATGACGCTATCTTTGTGGGTCAGACACGCCTCATGCAGCAGACTCAGGTGCACCAGGTCGCCCTCGCCCACGTCGCGTGCCCAGTCCGACTCGAGGATCTCGTCCGGGTAGAAGTCCTGGCCTTCCTCGGCCTCGGCCTGCGCGTACTGCTGGGCACCGCGACCGCCCGGCGCGATACCTCCCAGTAGGACCAGCTCGATCAACAGCATGACGGCGCCCAGACCCACCATGCCCGTGAGCACCTGCTTGAGCGACGGCAGCCGCCCCTTCCGGACCTGCGCGTTCCACACCTTGTGGAACTCCTTGCGCGCCATCGTGCGCTCTCGTCGCGCGCCTGCGCACCGCCTGCCGCCTGTTGCGCGCCCTGTAGTCGCAGACCCACGCGTTGGTTCCCTCTCCCTTCGCCCCGCCCGGTGTGCAGCGCGCGCTTCCTCGGCGAGGTGATGCCGCTGGCTGTCTCGACTCTTGGCTCAGTTATTGCGTGGGGGCGTTGCCTTGCTGTCCGAGGGCCGGTGTGAATGTACGTGGACGATAGCATCATTTGGCTGTAAACTGCGGCCGGTTGTGGTGTGAATATTCGCGGACGGACGGGCTAAGGCCGAAACCTGTTTGACCGCATATGTGTCAGTGGCTCGGTTAATATATGCCGGAAAAGAGGTTTCCTGCTCTTACAGGAAGGCCGCAATCTGAACGCACCAGTTACGTTAGATAGGTTGGGCAACTTTATCTATTCGAGTTCAGCGATCTGATTGGTCCGTGCTTACCACGGAAGGAAATGCAACTTCTGCCTTTGTTGCTGTGACACCCCAAGCCGGAAAGCGCCAAACTGTTGCAGCGGTATGCAGCTCAAATAGGTTTTAGCGGCGTCCCGACCTGAGCGCCCGTGCAATGCAAGTAAAGCGGCACACCTTGGCGGGCTCCCCCAAACGGCCACATTGGCGACCGCGGCTTGTGAAACGCCGTGCTGCAATGGCGATCGTTGCCTTGGGCGATCCTAAAGAAAGGTCGCTGCTGTGCCCATCTGAGTGTTTGTCTTGTTGTGGTCGGCTTTCATTCGCGCAGCTGTTTGCCCTTTACTCGTTGGCGATTACATCCAGGTGTCCCAACCGAATGGGGCCAATCTCCGCGCGGCCCTTTATCCACACGCGATTAACCTCCCCAACGCACAGTTGTCAACTCGGGCCAATCAGCTCGCCGCCCTCCCCCTTTCGGGAGAGCTCCCCCAGCCCTGCCCGCGCTTTGTCCGCTTTTTCCACGAATAAACAACCCCGACCCCTGGCGTGCGGCCCCCTCATCCTGCAACCAGCGCCGGAGCCCGCGTCGCCCTGGCTCCACTTGCACCACGCCCTACATGCAGCCAGCGATCCGGGCGGCTCCGGCTCCAGCACCCGCCACCTCGGGACTTGAAGGCTGCCCCGGGCGGGGCCTCCATACTTTACCCAAGTGTAGGGCGGCCGGCCAGCTGACCGGTTGTCGCTTGAGGGGGGGCCCCACAAAATATTCAGCCTGGGCGCGCCCGCCTTTGGTGTGCTAGACGGCCCACATCCTTTTTGTTTCCCAACAGAAAGGAGCGTCAAGGGCCAAGCAGGAAGCGCAGGAAGCGCAGGGGGAAGAAGCGAGGAAAGCGACTCGCCCCGCGCCAGGAAGAGCAGGACAGGCGACGGCCGCACGAGCGGGCGCGTGGCTACTTCGTGCTGACTAGCGCTAGCGGCGTCTACCGGACCAGCAGCGCCGCCTCGGCCACACACAGTTCAATTGGACGCGCCGAGATCTTGACGTCGCCAGACGTCGAGTCGCTTTTTTCGACGGGAAGAGAAAGCGAAGCCCGCCACGACATGATGCTGGCCATGGCCCCCACGCCGGCGGGACTGCACCGCCGCGAGCGCATGCGCGCGCCGCCACTGCCGCAGCAGACGCGCCCCAAGAGCCGGCTGGCGCGCAAGTTGTCGACCATGGAGAGCGAGAGCGAGGAGGACGCGCTGGCCTACGGCTGCATGCTGCACCCGCTCAAGAAGAAGCAACGCAGCGGCTCGTTCGGCGCCGACGTGTTCGGCATGCGGCGCCAGGCCAGCCTGGGGCTGGAGAGGGAGCCCACGGACACGCCCTTCGACCTGCACCTCCAGGCCGTGTACGAAGGCCGCGCGGATCTGCTGGACGGACTAGAGTTCTTCGAGTCGCACGGCTACTATGACGTGAGCGACGCCAACACGGTGGAGATGTTCCGCCAGAACTTTGGCCTGGACGCCTTCTGGCTCGACCGGGACGACGAGCTGGACGAGGACGAGCTGGCCACCGTGGACACGCTCGGCTCGGGCGTGTACCCCTTCGGCTCGCAGCGCCGCGTGACAAGCACGAGGGCGCTGCTGCGCCGTGAGCGCACCAACTCTGGCCGCTTCACGCTGCTGGACGACGACGGCAACGAAGTGGACGAGGACGCGCTGCTGGAGCTCGAGCGCGAGGACCGGCTTCGCGTCAAGAGCCTCGAGTTGGACGCCGACGACCTGGCCGAGCTCGAGCAGGAGCAGCAGACCATGGTTCAGGCCATCACGGTCATCCGGTCGGAGAAGTCGGAGTTCCAGCGCTACTTTTTCCAGGCGTTCCACGAGGAAGAGGCGCGCACCGTGCGCATCCAGGCGCCTGTGCTCATGCACGCACAGCGCACGGAGCTGCCGCCGGCCATGCCGCCCGCAGACCTGGAACTGCCGCCCTACTGCGGCTACGTGAACGTGCTCAAGGACTCGATCCCGTTCCTGCTGCGCAGCTGGCGCAAGCGCTGGTTCTACCTGGACTTCCAGGCGGGCGTGGTGCTCATGTACAAGCGCAGTTATTGGAAGTCCCCGCGCGGCGTCATCGACCTGCGCAGCGTGAGCCACGTGGAGAAGATGAGTCGCGGCGACTTCCGTGTCGAGTTCCGCGACACGGGCGCCGACGCGCCGCCCATGATGCTGCTGCGTGCCAAGGTGGCCGAGGAGGCCGAGCTCTGGGTGAACCTGCTGCGGTTTACGCAGCAGCACGCGCGGCGATCGCCGTCGCGCCTCATGGATGGCGCGCTCGTGGCCTCGGCCCAGACGAGCATGAAGAAGCACAAGAAGGAGAGCAAGAAGAACCAGGTGGACATTCTGGCGCAGCTGCTCAACAACTCGGCCCACACGGCGCCGTCCAGCAACCTGCGCGCCATCGCGGCGGCCTCGGCCTCGGCGGCGCTGGCGGTCTCGCAGCGCCGCCAGGGCCACCACGGCAATGGCCGCCACGTCGGCGCACTCACGGCGTAGATGACGATATCGACGCCCTCCCACAAGATGACGAGGACCCAAGACGACCACAAAAAGGAGAAGACAAGATTCAAGCGGGCGGAGCCACTGACGGCCTTCGTGAATGTCACGCGAGGCGTCCGCCAGCGTCCTCCTGCCCAGCAGAAAAAAACAGAAACCACAAGTTCAAGCGCAGCAGAGACCGACGACCCGGTGTATCTATCCGTCCAGTGTCCGCGAGCGTCGTCCTGTTTGCCTCGATATGTCCATAACGTCGGTGCCGAGCCGCCCAGTCCCGACGCCTGACCACGCCATCATCGCGACAATGCCCCTCTGTGGGCTTGTCGGCAGCCAAACCACAGAAACAACCCGGGAATATAATACTTCTGTAGCTGTAGGCGGCCGAACGGCTGGCCCAAGGTATCGTGCTCTGTTGCTCTGCTCGCTCTCGCAAGGCACTGACTCGTCGTAGTATGCTGCACTGGACTGTAGCCGCCGCGCTCCCGGTCTTTAGACGTCCACACGCGGCCGCTGCGGCAGACATAGGTTGTAGAAGCTGGTCTTGGCGAAGGAGGACGTCTTCCGCCAGCTGCACGGCACGGCCTTGTAGCCCTCGAGCGATAGCTGCGTGTGCTGGATGGTGGCCAAGTCCTCGGCGCCCGTGTAATGCGGATCCAACGTAAGGAAGGCGCAGGCCCCGGAGCTGGCGTCGTACGCCACGCCCAGTAGCGTGAAGGCCAGTTGGCCACCTCCCATCATAACGGGCGTGCCTTGCGTCTCGAAGTGATGCAGCAGCTCCCGGGCGACGTCCACGAGCTGCGGGCCGCTGGGCACGCTGAGCGAGCGGAAGGTCACGCCGAAGAGCTCGTCCAGCACGTAGCCCACCTCGAGGCTGCCGATCCACTCGCGGGAGCCGTGGAAGCGCGCCGGTTTGTCCCCCATGCGCACGAGCGCCTGCTGGATGCTGGCGTGGGAGAGCTCGTGTTGCTGTGTGAAGTGCTGGAGGAAGAGCCAGGACGCCAGCGTCTGCAGCGACCGGTACGCGCAGCCCCAGCCTTTGTCGTTCACGCCTTGCTGCATGTAGTGGTAGTAGCCGTAGACGCCGTCCACGAGCGCTAACTCCTCGTCCGCCGTGCCAGGACTCCCCAGCCCTTCATGGACGTTCAGGAGGACGTCGGTGGACCGCAGCCAGGCGCCTTGTTGCGCCAGCGAACAGCCTCGAGACGCACGGAGCAGTGGCTGGTCCAGCGGCTGCAGGAACGCACGATGGAGACGCATGACCAGCGCGTCCACCTCCTTGTTCTCCGGTGTCTCCCTCTGGTTGGAGAGCTCCACCAGCGTCAATGGGAACGCCGCGCCCAGCAACGGGAACTGGTGCATCGTCACGGCTCGCAACGCGTCATGGGACGCGGCCTCAAGACGCGACGTCAGCGCCTGGAGCTGCTGCTGCAGCTGGTGACGCAGCAGCGTCAAGGCCTGCGCCATGCTGGCGTCCACGGGGACCAACACCAGCGCGTCACAGTGCAGACTCACCCCGCGACAAACCGCCGTCGACGGCGACGGGATGACCACCACGGGCGCGTCCACCTGCGTCTCCGACGTGAGAGACACCAGGAGCTCCACGTTGGCCACGTCGCCGTACTCGACGGACGGCAGGAAGCGCGTCACGCCGCTGTCGTCCTTGCCACTGTCGTCCCAGGCGTCCATCTGCGTCTGCCGCTTGCTCTTCCTGCTCTTCTTACTCTTCACAGACGCCACTTGCATACTGGGCAGAATGTCCTCCAGCGTCCCCATCCGTCCGGGCACCAAAGCGTCCACTCCATCGCCAGTCAAGACTCGCGCCTTGCCTTGTCTCCCCACCGCGCGCACGAAGAAGCTGTCGGCGGAGCGCGTCGCAGCCTCACAGCGCGCCACTTGACGCTGCAGATCGCGCTTCCCCCCTGGCGCATCGAGCTCCACGACGCAACGTAGTGGCGCATATCCGACGACGCGGTGGAAGTCGCGAGCATGGAGCCCAGGCGTGGTGACCAGTTCCACGGCTTGCGCGGCGCCGTCCACGCAGCGGAAGAGCCGCAGCGCACGTGACGACAGCGCGTACACGAGCACCAGCGCTTCTGACGTCGTCGACGCGCTCCTCGACGCTTCCTTCTCCGCCACGGCATCTAATACAGCAGCATGCAAAGTGTCGAGGTTAGTGCTGGCATGACGTGACGCTGCGGAAAGGATGACGTAGCGGGGGATAGCGACGTACGCAGCGCCCCGGAGGAGGCCGAGACGGAGCCACGCACTGTCGCGAAGAGACCGACGGCGGAGAGCCCTCCTGGGAGGTGCTGCTGGACGCTGGCGAGCTCTTGGCCGCAGAGAACCCCCCAGATGCCGACTTGAGTTGGGCGGCCGTCGACGTCGGGTTTCTCGGCTTGTAGCGCGCGCTGGGTGCCCAGAAGCGCACCGCGCGCCACCACAGAGAGCGCAGACGCGTCCTCGGCGTCCTCGGTGTCCTCGGGCGCCGCAAAGCGGTGGATCGCGCGCACGAGCGGCGCCGGAATCGCCGCCGTCATGGCCATTTCCGTCTGGTTGTGCGTGGGGAAGTGGATTGAGGGGAGGAGGGCTTTGAGATTTGATATGTGGACCGGTTTGGTCGAATCACGGGTGACAGGGTATGTGTTGTAAAAGGTTTTGGGATCTGCACGGTTTCAACCAATCAGCGCTGCTGAATCTGCCGTAGTGACGACTCCGGATTACCACGGCCCCATCTGGGGGCTCTCGGTGGTGCTCTCCCCTTCCCCTCCATGTAAATCAAGGTCCTCGAGCTTCTAAATCATCTCTTGAGCCGGTCAAACCCTCTGCCTTGAACGGCTGGCCGATCCACTGGTCCGCACAAACCAACCGGTAAATCTCCTCCTAACATCGTCCTAAACCCTTGTTGGAAACCGCCAGCCGTCTGACTAGCGAAAGCGTCATTGACCATTGGCACGGTAGGAGATGGCGACGACCGGAGCTGCTTGTCCTGTGCCTCGCCAATGGCGGCGACTTCAGCGAAGGCTACTGCTACTAGCTGCTCTTGCTGCCGCTACTCTGATGCTGGCCGTTCTTGGCGTGGTGCTGGACGTCTACGCAGTGGCACACGGCCACGACAAAAGCCACCGTGACGACGCTAGCACCACCGAACTAGACGAGCTGGAGGACCACGTCTCGCCCGTGGATCTGCAGCACCTGAGCTTACTGCACGATGCCTGCGTGACGCACGACGATCTGCTGATCCCGTGGTCATACGGAGGCCCCGCGCACCAACTGGCCAACGGCTCGGCCTCCAATCCCGAGGGCCTGCTCGGTCGCCACGACCAGCACTAGCTGCTCTAGTCTTTGCGTCGCTGTCCAGACGTGGACGTCTCCTTACCGGGCGATCCGCGGAGCAATGGCTACTGCGAAGACGCCGTAGCGTACGCCAAGTATCTGCAGTCGTAACTTCTGCCCATGTGGGTTTTCGACACGCCGCTCTTCGACCCGCAAGCCGGCCGCCAAGTGGACTACTTCGACCTCTGTCCCGAGACGCCCGTGCTCTTTTTGAACCATTACTGGGACGGCCTGCCCGAGTATCCGCGCTGGCTGCCAGCCAAGCCGCTGTATCTCATGCCCAACATCGAGATGCTGGAGCTGCAGTCCACGCACTTGTGGCGCGCAGACGTGGTGCTCTGCAAGACGCGCGTGTGTCACGACCGCGTCACTCGATGGCTCCAGCAGCAAGGCAATCCCCGCAACACCAGAGTGCTTTACACCAAGCGCACGTCCTTGGATCCAGCGAGTCGAGTACGCCGTGAAGACGAGAGCCAACAGCTCCAGCCGCAAGACTTTCGCCGCGTCAAGTTCGTCCACACGGCCGGTACCAGCACGTGGAAAGGCACGCGCGAGATCGTGGACTGTTGGATCTCGCAGCGTGGCCTCCTGCCACTCGACGAGTGCATTGCCGACCGCGCCTACCACCACCTCGCCACGCGGTATGACTGGCTCTGGCTCGCCTTGCGCGCTAGTCCAGTGCGTCTTGTGCGTGGCGACGCCCTGGCGCCTCGAGACTTTGACGCCTTGTTGGCCGAGACGGCCTTCTTCCACTGTCCTAATCTGCAAGAAGGCTACGGCCACTGCATTAACCAAGCGCGAGCAGTCGGCGGCGTGGTAGTCACCACGGACGCGCACCCGATGAATGAGCTCATCCAGTCCGGAGACTTGGGCGTCTTGGTGCCGTCACTGCCCAGTGAACCGGGCCCACGCATGCTACTGGGAGGAACCGCAGCCGTCGACACGCAGTTGGATGCGCAGGAGCAACGTGGCGGCTTCGTGGCGTCTGTATCGACCGACGACGTCTGCGTCGCCGTCAGGACGTTTCTGGCCACGACAAGCGAGCGGCAACGCGTCGCCATGGGCGCTCGTGCCCTCCGCCAATACCACCGCAACTCGCTCTTCTTCACCCGCGCCATACAGAAGCTGCGCGTCTTGGCCACGAGCCACACGCAGTATCTCCACAGCGCCACCAACTCTTCCAAGTCCAATGAGATCGACATAAAGACTTTGGCGGTTACGAAACGGCTCGTCCTGGAAGATGCTAAGATAATCCTAGGCAACTCGGGAAAGTTTTCTTCTGAGTCGTGCCACCGCTGAGGTCGCAGCCATGCAGGGAGGTGTCGAGGGGCCGTTGATCAAGTCCGGGGTTCATACGCAGGATGCTGATGCCGGGTAGCTGGATGTCCAAGAGCCCAGTCTTGGGCTACCGCCGCGCTAACGCGTGCGTGTCTAGCCGAGCACTGCAGGAGCATGCTGTCACCAAGAAAACAAGCCGGCACTGGATCTCAACGAATCGTCTCGAGCTCAGAGCTGGACGCGTCGCAGAGCCTTGGGCATCTCACCGTCGAACGACGACTGGAGCGACGACAGGAAGGCGGCTTGACCCGTGTTCTTGACGGGGAGTCCGTCGTAGGCCCCTCTGCTCGAGGGGTGCCGCGCGTGTCCTCGTTCACTCGCGGCGAGAGCACGCGTCTTCCCTTCCGTCTTCCTGGGCCCACAAAGGGGGGAGTTCTCGACCAGGTTGAGGAGGGCCACTGGCTGAGAAAACGTTCGTACCTTATCCACTTGCGCGCTTGGCCGCCGATTGAGAACTAAAAGGAAGATGCTAAGATGCTGGGGGCATGGAGGACGACTTTGCGCCCCGAGTGCTCGCCCCGTTCTCGTCTCTGTGACGACTTGGAGCCCTTCGGCAACACTGCCTGGAAGAGCGCTTCCTCCCTAGCCAAGGCTGTGTGTCTGTCGGTCTCTCCTTTCAGCGTAGAGCTCTTCCTGCGGCGTTCGTCCTGGCGATCAGATCCGTTACTCGCCTGCGGCAACCGACGCCAACCGGCCTGATCTCCACGGCTTTCCTCACGTCCGTTACGCCCGCTAGAAGCTTCCCGCCTTCTCCAGCCTCTTCCAGGGCAGTGACGTCTTCTTCCACTTGAGATTTCCCTCGCTACAGCTTCCGGTGCATCTTGTAGCTGGTCGCCATGCTCAAGGAGCTGCTGCCGTCGTCAGCCAAGGCCGGCGCGCTGTCCAACATGCGCTGGATGCAGCTCCTAGTGGCGCTCGTGCTGCTCGCGGGCCTGGTGTCCGTGGTCTGGGAGTTGCTGGCGCTGCACAGTCGCATTCCGTCCTTACTGGCGGCCACTTCTCGTGCACCGAGCACCGACATCTTCACACTCGCAGCGCCGCCGCTACTGAGCAGCAGCCTCACGTGGCTCGAGTTGGACGCCGCCGAGCCACGCGACGTGCCGTCCGACGAGCTGCTGCACCTGAGCTTCCTGCAGGACGCGTGCTTGGCGCAGAACGACACGCTGCTGCCGTGGTTCTACGGCGCGCCGGGCCACACCAAGCCGGACAGCGTCTTGCCCGAGTCGGAGCCGCGTCTGAGTCGTGAACTACTGCATCGAGGCGACCCGCGGCTCGTGGAAGAGCTGGCCAAGTGTCCTGACGTGGACATCTACCTCCCGGCCTCGGCTCGAGGGCCACAAGGCTGTGCCACGGCCGCGGGGCCGCTCAAGTTCCTGCAGTCGCGCCTGCTGCCTCGCTGGGCACTGGACGCCGAGCTCTTCGACTACAGCCACCACCGCAGCGTGAGCTACCTGCAGCTCTGTCCACGCACGCCCATGCTCTTCCTGGCGGCGGAACATGCGCTCGAGCTGGCGCTGTCGACTCGTTGGCCGGCTCAGAAGCCTGTGTACCTCTTGGCGCCGGGCTTGGAGCTATCTACGGCCCGGCCGGAGCTCACACGCGCGGCGCTAGCGCTCGCAGACGTAGTACTGTGTTCTACACGCCAATGCGACGACGACGTCAAGGAGATGCTGCTACAGGAGCTCATGCTGGAGCACGGCGACACCAAGCAAGTGCTACTGCAGACGCTGCTGGCCGAGCATGGCGGCCGCCACGTCAAGCGGACGCGTGTGCTGCATACGAGCCACACGAGCGTGGACGCGTCCACCTTTGCGCGTCGTCTGCTGGGCGAGTCGGCGCTGGCGACGCAGGACTTTTCCGCGCCGCGCTTCGTGCATTCCACGTGGAACCGCTCGTCCGAGGCGACTCAGCAAGTGCTGCAGTGCTGGGTTCGTCATGCCACGGAGCTGCCGCGCCTGGACCTCTTCGTGCTCGAGCCTTACGACGTCAGGAAGAAGCACGCGGGCTGGCGCAGCTACGAGGCCTTCCCGGGTGGCGACAAGCAGCAGAAGAACGTGCTCAAGTTCTCACAGGCCGTGGCGGAAGCCGCTTTCTTCGTCTGTCCGACGGCCGGTGATGATTGTCTGCACATGGCGCGCGCGGCCGGTGGCGTGGTGCTCACGGCCGACGCGCAGCCCATGAACGAGCTGCTGGCGCCCACGCAGGCGCTCTTCTTCCCTACACAGCAGCAGAGCCGCTCGCCGCTCGTGGCGCCCGTCGTGAACACCAACAGCGACGACATGTGCGACGCCGTGGTCAAGGTGGCCAAGGAGCAGAACGAGGCGGCGCGACAGGCCATGGGCGCCCTCGCGCGCCGCCAGTTCCACGAGGACACGAAGCTCTTTGCGCTGCGCATGCTGCAGCTGCGCGCCTACGCATCGCGGGGTCAGCGCCATCTCCGTCTTGGCTGAAGGCATTCATATTCCCGAGCTTAGCCGAGCCGTTCCATGGTGTCGCTTCATTCCCAGCTTTTCGCCGCGAAAGGTCGCTTTAGCGAGAAGCTCCATACGTTGTTCAAGATAAAACAAGATGCCCGAGGATTATTTGGGTGCGCAATGGACGGGAAAATGCGCGTCTGGAAGCGCTTCTTTCGTCGGCTCACCTGCCTGTGTGGCTCCACGTTCTGCAGCCAAGTCGGGAGCGCGAGATCTACTCGCGGCGGCGGTGGCGCATACGCTGGCGCTGCGCCCGCGCGTGCCTGTGGCCTTTCTCGCCTGCCAGTTGCGTGCACACACCACTTTCTCCGTCCAGCACGTTTGCGCTCGCTCTTCTCGCGACTCACTGCTCGGCTGCACGTCCTGCTGTCTGTGACGCAGCTTCCAGGGCGTGGCGAGCAGCCCAACCACCGCTGTAGCTGCTGCGCTACGCGCCTGCCACCCCAGCAGCCCCAACTTTGTGTGCGCTGTGGAGCAAGGGTTCCATGACTTGGCCGCTGTCACCAGCACTTCCAGCGAGAATGCGCTGTCGCTGTCGCGGCCAACAACCGCGTCGCGAAGCGGAACGTCACCACCACGTCAAATAGTGGCCGCTGCGTCTGCTGTCGTGGCCGAGGCCACCTTCGCGCGACTGCTACTGCAGCTTTGCGTCGACTTCCCGCAGACACTCCAGACGCGACTATTGGACGCGTTACTGTCTGGAGGTGGCGCTGCGACGGCGAAAGAAGGCGTGGAGACGCCTCGCGTGGGGCTCACGCGGTTCCAACGTGGCGTGCAGGCGTGTCTGCTGCTGGAAGAACTGCTGGACGCCGCGGCGGCATTGACTCAAGCGCTCGATCACAGTCAAGAACATGCTGGGAGTGAAGATCGGCCGACCCTTATAACTGCATTGCGCGCCGCTGCCACGTCGCAGTTCCCCCGTGACGCCGCGGCGGTGCTTCTACCATTGCTGCATGAGTCTGCAGCAGCAGAAACGGTGGGAACGGGGGCTGACGTGCAGGAGCTGCTGTTCGACCTGGTCTTCCGGGCCTGAGGTAACCTTCGCTCGAGTTGGCGGTTGACAAAGCTGCAGTAAGACTCGAGCAAGACACGGAAGAGCGTAAGGCCCGGCCAAGCGTTCCATTCTGCCCCTTGTGTGTGTGGATCGCGTCTCTCTATCTACGTTGGGGCGGATCGGTGTGTGCTGCGCCATAGTTGCCGCGTCACTACTTGCGCAGCATGCGCAGGACGTTCTTGCGGATCTTGCCCTGCACGAAGACGGGCTTGCCCAGGCGACGGATGCGCTCGCGCGTCTTCTTGGTGGCGATGTGGCGCTTGTTGGCCTGCGCGCGCTTGACCAGTCCGTTGCGGTTCACCTTGAAGCGCTTCTTGACCGACGCCTTCACCTTGAGTTTGTAGCTCATGAAGCGCATCTGCTGCGCCGGGAAGGTGGGCATGTGCACTGCGCTACGCAGCGCCAGCGACGTCACTAGCGACGCAGACGTCGACGTGGGCGCAGCGCGGGCCAGGCCGGCGAAGCGCGGCACCTGCGAGGTCGAGGCGGCCGCCACACGCGGCGCCGCGACGGACAGCGCCTGAAGCTGGCGGGTCAATGAGCTGTGCGTGGAGGTGGCATTGCACGGGTGTTAGAGCGTGTACGGACGCGTGTGGGGGCTTGTTCGAGAGAGGAGATGGAGGATAAGGTGGTGGTTGGGCGTGCAGCTGCGGAGAGCGCCTTGGGCGTCGGCGCGCGGCCAGGGAGCGGGGGGAAACGTACCGGAAGAGCGCCATACTGCCGGGTCCTTGCGTCGCTGTTTGGTGGTTCTTGGTGCTGATCCACTCAGCGTCCGCCGCACGCTGGCGGACAGATCAAATAGCGGATTGGTGGAAATGCCTTGAAAATCGCCTGTTCGGACCCTCGCATTGAAGGAAAGTCTGCGTCTCGTCCAAAACATCTTGCTTTTCCACCAATTATGGAATAGCATGCAAGCGTATTAGTGGTGCCTCCATGGTCCCACCTTTTATTCGCGAACTGGCCATCTGCGCCACGCGGGAGTGGCCAAGTTTCTACTGCCAGTGTCCATTCACCTAGTTTCTCTATGCTTTACCCGAGGGGCGCTTCTACCTTCAGGCATCTGCGCTATTTCCAGCAGACTCGGCCACTAGCCAAGTCACGCATCACCGACACAGCACACTGGTTTCCGTTACTACCACCCTCCGGTACACTGTGTTTAGAGAGAAAAGCTCTCGTAAAAGTGCGAATATCGCCCGTTTTCCCGCTAAAGTACGAAAGACAGGCCAAACCAAAGGCCTTCTTTGACACGCTAGCCACGACAACAAGCACCAAAGCAGCGAGGGAAGAAGCGGAGCACGGAAGCGTCGAAGCGCGCCGCCACCGCCCGCTAGCGCTGCCCCCACGTGTCCACGGCCCGCGCAGCTCTTCCACAAGGCTGTTCGCGCGCATTCGCGTTCCATCGCGCCGTCTGCGGGGATCGAGCGCGCTCTGTACGCGGAGAACTCGCTTCATCCCCGACAACCCCCGACGGACATGAAGACAAGGCGCCCCTGTCCTCGCTTCAGCGCCCACAGCACACGCGCCAGACGGCGAGACAAACAGAAGAGCGCTGTTGGAAGTGTCCGCGGCGGTGGGCGGCCATGGATCGCAGTCTTTGTGGCTGTAGCCGTCACCTTCGCGGCCATCTTGGCGCCTGTCGCGACAGCGAATGCAGCGGAACCACGCGAAGCACCGGACTCTGGGCGAACCCAGCGCGCTGAAGACACGCAGGAAACCTTCTACACTGCCGGTGCGCGGCTTCTGGCGTGGTGGGACGGCCAGGAGGACGCCGCCGCGGCCTTGACGCGCCTTGGCGGCGTCCAGCAGTGTCCAGAAACCGTCGACACACGCGTGGACAGAGAGCTCTTGGCGCCACACGACGCGCTCTTGGCTTCCTGTCGACGAGACGCCTCTGGCTACGACCTCACGGCGTCTTTGGGCGCTTCTGGCAGCCTGGAACCGCCTAGCAAGACGCAGACGACGGCGTTATGTCTCTCGGAAGCGTGTACAACCTGGCTGATGCACGTGACGACGGCATCTTGGCTACCGGAATGCCATTACCGCCTGTCCGATACAAGTCTCCGCTCGCTGGCCGAGATGCTGCTACTGGTGCGTGAAGACCTGACGTCTGGGCCCAGCGCTACAGCTCCGTCCAACGCGCCAAACAGCAGCGAGTTCCTATTGCTCTACCGGCTCCAGCAGCTCCAGAATGTGGTACAACTCGAGACAAAGACGCCGACGCCCGTGATGCAAGTCTCACGACGACTACAACGCAACAAGGACGTGTCCATGAGCTTCACGACCAACACAGGCAGTACTGGAGCGGGCGACGTGGTGGGGGACGTCAAGCTGGGCTCCAGTAGCGCTGGTGGCAGCACCAGCGCCGCGGGGGAAGCCGGTGCCGAAGTCGGAGCTACAGATGGCAGTAGCCAAAGCGCCAGTACCGACTCCAGCCTGAGCGACGACGACGCCATCGCCAGCATCGGCAGCAGTGGGGAAGGCCCGCATGCGGCGTCCACCAGCACCACCACAGAGCTCACGATGGCCTACGTCTACGTGACGCTCTCCTGGGTCCTATTTAACGGCGGCTACCTCGTCCTCATGCGCAAGAAGTAGAGCTCCGCGGCCACTGAAGAGGCCAATCAACCTCCACCTGCAGTTTTGAGTCCACACGAGTTGGCCATGGGTGGACATGGAGGGCAAGTCTGGTGTGTGCGTGGGGAATGCATGTGCAGGCCCTGAAGACGGCGTGTTGGCTGCCTCTCGGTCCACGGCCTGCTGTCCTCGTGGACGGTTATGGTACTCGTTTGGTGTCTTGGAGTGTTCTCCAATGTCCTCGTGGACTAGGAGGACGCCGAGGACGCCGACGTGGCCGCGGTGGTGGCCGTCGCCATGCCCACCGACATGTCCGTGGCTGCGGACGACCTGGTGGACCTTGGGGGACGCTGCGCCGACGTGGACGACACGAAGGACGCCTCCATCGTCGTCGGTGTCGCGCCTAGAGACCGTCTTCGCAGCTCTTCCCGCGGTTGGGCAGGCGCTGGAGGAGGCTGCACGTTGCCCCCGGTGGTCGCACGTCTCCGAGCGTCCACCTGCGCTTCCCCCTCAGCCTCTTCGTCCTCCGGGAGGTAGATATTGTGGCACATTTCGCACTACAAAGGCACAAAGACACACACAAACCGCACGCATCAGTCCACCAACGTCGTTCTCCAGCGTCTCCCTGCGTCCGTCTGGTCCCGTACCTGCATGCACAGCGGGCGGTTCACAAAGGTGCAGCTCGGACAGGCCCAGGGCTCCATGGGCACGAGCAGCGCGTTCTTCCCGGAGTACCGAGCGTCCAGGTCCATGGTCATGCGGTAGGACGACGCCGGCGACGAGCAATAGGACGGCGACCCGGGCGTTCCCCGTCCTCCGCTCTCTTTCCACGGAACTCGACTGCCTCCCGCCGCGGCGTCCAAGCCGCTGAGCGTGGCGGCGTCCACCTGCAGCGCCGACTGCAGGAAAATGGCGGCCGAGTCGAGCAGGAACTGCGGCCTCGAACTGTTGTGGTCGCCTTCCACCTTGACGAGGTTCTTGTCTCCCCCGTAGACGGCGAAGATCTGGTCGCTGTGGTGCGGCGCCACGAACGAGTCGTGCTCGGCGGCCACAAAGAGCGCCGGCACGAAGGACGCGGCCGCGTGCTGGATGGGCGCCAGCTTGCGCAGGTCAAAGTGCGCGCGCTTCTGCACGGACGAGCGGATGAACTTGAGCACGATCTTGACCAGGAAGCGCGGCAGCGTGAGGCCCTCCTGACGCCCGCGCTCCACCACTTCTTGCACCAGTTGCTCCAGACTGGCAAAGGCGCTGTCCACGACAATCCCCGCGATGCTCGGGTCCCGATCCGCGTGCAGTAGCGCGGCGGCGGCGCCCATACTGCGGCCCCAGAGCGCCACGCAGCCCACGTGTTCCTTCGCACGTAGGTGCGTCACCACGTCGCGGAGATCGTCGCGCTCAAAGTAGCCCAGCGAGATGTACGCGCCGTCCGACTGGCCGCAGCCGGCCGTGTCAAAGGCGCAGACGCTCAGTCCCGCGGCCAGACAGGTGCGGAGAACGCCGAGCGCCTCGAGCCGACAGGACGAGTTGCCGTGTAGGTACACGACGCACGGGAGCAGCGCGTCCGTGGGCGCCGTGGCGGGCCGCCAGAGCGAGCAGCGCAGCGTCTGCTGGCGGTCATTGCGCACGCCAAAGTCCTGGCGCTGGAAGTCGCGGCCGGCGAAGCGGAAGGCCGGCGGGCCCAGCTCCTCCGGCTCGTACAATGTGCGCGGCGGCCGGATGATGAGGTGCACCAGCTCCGTGTAGCCGTGCTTGAGCAAGTACCAGTAGTTGAGCTGCGCCGACGTCTCCTCCGTGGCCTGCTGGCCGCGCTCCAGCCCGCCGCGCTCGCCGTGCAGCGCGCCATCTGCGTCTGTACACGCGCTGCACGAACTGGAGCCGCAACTGCTGCTCTCGGCGCTGGCGGGAGGCAACTGCGGACGTCTTGCGGATGCGCACTCGCGCTCACTGCCCGCGGAAGCGGAGCGCGCGGCCGTGCGGCGTGTGGCTACAGCTGAGCCTGGCGGCAGCGAGCGCCGAGCGCCAGCGGAGGACGTGTCGCGAGACTCCGAGTTGCCCATGGCAAGATGCTGGGGGCGCGCCTTGTACAACGGCTCCTGCAGGTCACAGCGCGAGCTACGCGGTGCGGGATGGCGGAGGACGGAGCCCACACGCTGCACTACACGCCAGGCGGGTCCTCGGCGAGGCGGAGGTGGCGTAGCGTGCACGAGGGCGAGAGCGAGCGACTCGCTCTTGCTGACGCGTTGGACTTGCGATGCGGCGATTACCTGCGCTGCGCTTCTTCGGGGTAGGCCCGGGCCGCCGACAGTGGGTATTTTTAAGTCGGCGGCTTTTCCACCACTCAGCGCAGTGCATTGCCGACTTATCCTGCTTTTCTACCAATCCAAACACCGGAAAGGCGCAATTTCCACCCGCCGAACCCGCTTCTTCGGCTTTAAGAGGGTGGAAATGCCAGGTGGTCAGCCCAAAGTGACGGCCAAAGCGCTGCCTCTGGCCGCGCGTGGAGCTGGCCCACACTTGGTGCACCCGGCTGCCTTCCCGGCGCACGCACCGATCCAGTCGCTGGCGCTTGTGGCGGCCGTGGGCGTCGCCTGCGGCCTCCGTAGACAACGAAGAATTGCGCGGTCTCGACCCTGGCAGAACGTGAACATGGAGCGTTGCGCATACGAAGAGCTCCAAAGCGCCCGCGAGTGAAGGTCCCACGCTGCTGAGGACGGCCACACGCCTGCGCCCAGTCAAGCAAGCGCAGGGCCAAGTCAAGTGCCCGTAGCGCGTACCTCGTGTATTCCAAGTGATGAGATGCAGCTTGGGCTTGCATCTCAACCAACACTCAGCGCCGTATGCTTGGCTTCTCGCGAGCTTGGTGTCGCAACTCGTGGTGCTCTTCCACGTGCGCTTCATGGCGCAATGGCTGCCCCACGTCAAGCGCAGCATGGTCGCGGCTTCCTGGCACCATTATCGTACTGGCAACCCGCCTCGCAAGCCGCGCAAGCAAGCCAACGTCCCCCCAGAACACGCAGATCGCGACCATGGAAGCCTCCAAGTACGCCGCGCCCACGTCCGTCGCGTCCGTGACGCTCGTGCAGACTGGAGACCACGTCGCGAAGCTCAAGCCCAAGCCCAAGCCCGAAGCAAACACGAGCACGAGCCCGGAGCGCAAGCACAAGAAGAAGAGCTACATGTCCTCGGAGGCCAAGGCGCGCATGCTCTGCTGATGTCCTCGTGCATCCACAGCTTCTTAAGTGCTAATGCAGTCCCTTCCCACTTTACGTAGCGCTCCTTCCCGCCCTGTAGTGGCCGTCTTGACCCTGTAGAAACCCCTGTTGGCGCCATGCTTACCTGCAGAAGCGTCTTCTGAACGTGACAAGGACGCAGAGTCCACAGAGAACGACGCTAGACAAGGACAAGACGCGCTTTCAGGACTAAAATACGACCTTGGCTTTGATTGCGAGGCGAGTTGGACGCGTGACGACACCCGCAGACGCGCCACGACGCCCGCAACACCCGCAACGACGGCCGCAGTCATCGATTCTCTGGACCTCGCAGCCGAAGAAGACCTGCCCACGCTCACGCTCACGAGCTCAGCACGGCGCGGCGCGGCCGGACCGGCGGACTAGCCCGACAGACCAGCACCGAGCCAGCCAGCCAGCCGACCCAAGCTTGACGAGAGGAAGACGCCGGCCCGCTTAATACACGTGGCCCGTGGTTTTCTTCTTCTCACCCAGCTCGAAGTGCTTGGTGCGCTTCACGCACAGCTGCTTCTTGGTCTTGCACTCCTTGCACTCCATGCGCAGCGTCACCTTCTTGGTGGTCTTGGCCTGTTCGCGCGTCACACACAGTAGAGACCGCGTTAGCACCTGCGTGGCGAGTTCTACGGGCCAGTAGCCCGCCGTGGGCCACCCAACTACGAGTGCAAGGTGACGCAAATGGCGCGGATGGGAGCGCACCTTCTTGTGGAAGACGGGCTTGGTCTGGCCACCGAAGCCCTGCTGCTTCTCGTTATAACGACGAGCGCCCTGGGCGAACTTGGAGGCCTTGCCGGCCTTGTACTGGGTCAGCTTGTGCACCGTGTGCTTCCCGCACTTCTTGCCCTTGCAAAACGTGCGGCGTTCCTTCGGCATGTTCACCATGGTTGCTGAGGTCTGCTCGTCGCGCAAACGGGTCGCCGCGCCACAACAACGCGCACAACAAGCGCAGAATCACAGCGCGCGTCAGCTCCGAAGGCTCGCGCACGTGCCCCGCGCGCGGCGAGCGGCGCCCGCGCCCGCTAGGCGCCGCCAAAGCCAGCCATATCCACGCCACCCACCTGTCTTCTAGTCCGATTTCAGAAATTACGCCTCCCACACAAAAAGCCGCACACTCGGCCGGCTCGCGAGCTGCCCGCCAGCCAGTGGTTGGCCGGGCCCTCCCGTAAAAACACCGAGCGCGCCGAGCGCGTAAATACGCCAAGGGAAGTTCACCCGGTATACCGGTGAGTGTGGGCGACCGCGTGCGTGGGATTGGCGGAAAAGACGCTGCCGAGAGAAAGCGCGCGATTGGTGCGAAAGAGAAGGGGGCGAGCGGATTGGTGGAAAACCCCAACAGGCGGCCTGGTTGGGAGCAACTGCAACACCTTGAAGCGCATCATGACGGCCGGGTGCCAAGTGGCGACGATCTGGGCCAGAGACGCCGTAACGACGAGCTGCAGAGGCTACCAGCGCCTGCAGCATGAAGTCATGTATCTAGTCCTTCCTTTCCAGCTCGCCTCGCCTTCGGAGACGGCCGGAAAGCTGAGAAACAGTCGTGTAAAGGTACTCAACTCCGCGACTCCTTGTCAGGCCCTCCTTGTAGTACTCGGTGAAGCCCATGGCATCCTTGACGCTGCACGGGCGTCAAGACCATCTCGACCATATTGGTCAGACGGCCACCATCTCGCTGTACAAAGTACACGCTTGCAAAACGACGAGGAGAGTGGATTTCGCGGTGACATGCTTCAGGAGAGTGTATTTGGTGATGACATGCATGCTACAAACGTACACG
Organism: Halophytophthora polymorphica; assembly: GCA_023338205.1. Lineage (NCBI taxonomy): Eukaryota > Oomycota > Peronosporomycetes > Peronosporales > Peronosporaceae > Halophytophthora > Halophytophthora polymorphica. The sequence goes on from JAADYJ010000240.1 coordinate 20,567, forward strand.
CATAATTCATTGGCACCTCTGACGTTTGCCGCGCTTCAGGTAGCCGTATCGCTTCCGTACACCATCTGCAGGCACGCGGCGTCCTTCAAATGCAGGGTGGTGACTAAGGGTGGCGCATATGGCCTCCCACGTCGCGCCCTTGCCCCTGCGCGGGAGATTCTTGCCGGCAGCGAGGATGGCCTCGGTCGCAGCATTGTACCGCGGCCTTGGAAGGCGTGCCATCAACGGCTCCACTGTGTCGTGGAGCGTCGCCACAGACTGGAAATCGGAGCAGAGCGCCAGGTGCTGTAGCACAAGTCGCACCTCGCGCTTGGTCTCCACCACTCTGTGACAGTAGACACAGTTGGCCCACGGCGTCCACCTCGGTGATGACGGTCCAGAAGACACTCGGGTAGTCCTTCCGTGGAGGTGTGTGGTGGTGGAGGGGGTGGTGGTGATCGCGTCCTTAGTGTGCGAGCGTTCGCAGTGGTTCGGGCGCGATTAGCTGTGGAATTCGTTTCCATCGCGTCCCAGTCGGGCTTGGTTGGATCGTACTTGGCCATCCTTGTCTCCACGGAGTCGCAGACCTTCGCGAAGGTGTTCTCGTGTGACCCACTCGCACCAGGTCAATCCTTTTCCACTTGCAGAGGACGTTCTTGATGTGATCAAGGTCGTCTTTCAGGAACAGACACCCGTTCCTGTTCACACGAGACGATAGTCAATACTCAGGACGCACAGGACGAGCTGAAGGCGGACGTACCGCATGACGACGACTGTCGAACTCGACGGCCACCTCGGGCAGGTTCTTGCCCTATCGGGTGAGATCCATGCCGTCCAGCTCCAGAGGTTTCACCACCTCCCGGGTCTTCTCCCAGACGCCGCTCATAAGGGCCTCAGCGCAGCACACGGTGCAGGCTTCACCAAGGGAGGCCATCACGCAGCACCTTGGACGCAGAGCTCGCCCTTGGACGACCTTCTTCAGCGACACTGGGCCCCATTCGTGGCCAAAAGGACATCTGAAGCAGGCATCGTCCTTTGAGTCGGCCCACGGTGTGAGGCTAGGCGCCATGAGGTCCACTAATGGAGGAATCAGTCAGCGGCGATGATAGATAGAGTGCGGTGGTTCACCGTAGCGATGTTGGAAGCTAACCGATCATGCATGAAAGGGACGTAGACCTCATGCTACCGGCCTTGGTACTCGCAGGGAATCCGCAGGACCATGTTCACCGCGTTCAGCTCTAGCCCGCTGTCCAGGACTGCTCGGGGAAACGGAAAGTTGAGTTTGAACAGGTAGCGCAGTATAAGGCCATCTTCAGCTCCGGTGCGGAGCAGCTTGGTGGTCGATACGTCGAGTAGTGGCTCTTGTTTCTGGAGACGACGGCAATCGGCCCGCTCCATGCGTGCGCCAGCGGACAGCGAAGAAAGACCCGATCGGACAGGCGTTTCGAGAGCAAGCGGATGCCACGCCGTGCGAGGCCGCAACAGACCTTGGGGCGTGAGGAATATGTGGCCGTGTGGCTGTGCTTGGCGCTCTGCTCGGCAAGCTGGAAGGTTGGTGTCGAAGTGCGAGAAGATCATCGCTCAGCGATGATACAAAACCAAGTACATGGCCGCAGAGTGCTGGCCAGGTGACCAACACTCTGACAGTTGAATATATCCTCTTCCTCCTCAACTTTATTGTTTTAGGTATGCGCTACAATTCATGAATTGTAGCGCATACCTAAAACAATAAAGTTGAGGAGGGTTTTGACGGTCGCCAACACTGCATGAATTGTTGCGCATACCGTAAATATTCAAGTTGGGGAGGTTGAATTCATAGGGTTTTAGAGGTTCGGATATATTTTCGGATATGTTCACAACGAAACAAAATCCTAGATAAACGTGGAATATCCAACTCGGCTTTTGCAGATCAAACGACGCCAGCGCGAGTATCTGCGAGCGCTCATGCGCGGTGCGCTGCTGCCGCTCGCCAGTGCAGTGGTGTCTGCAGTCCTGGCGACAGAGACGCCTCTCTACTCTCTAGCTGCGGAGGATTGGAGCTGCTCGCCGGAGCAGCTGCCCGTGAGCGCCGAGACCGCATCAAGTGACGCATTCTACTCGCATCTCCAAAGTGTGGCTGCCGAGCCCGAGTGGCCCGCTGTGCCGCGCTTCGAAGGCCACCATGACTACCTCTGCGATACCAGTCAGCAACAGCAGGCCTGGGAGTATTGTCTCCCCATTTCCGCCAGTCTGGACGAGGATCAGTGTACCGGAGCGGACCGCATCCACCTCCTGCACCCGTCCACGGCTTCCAAACTGTTGTGCAAAGCCAGCGTCCTGCATCTGCTGCTCCTGGACGTATACGCGGAGCTGGATCGTCTCGGAGGACAGCCAGCGCTCGTGTATGGCACGCTACTGGGCGCTGTGCGCGACGGCGGCATCATCCCGTTCACGGAGGACGTCGATGTGGCTTACCGCGACGACAACGACCCGCTGCCTTTGCTACAGCGGCGACTGCGTGACAAAGGCTACCACGTCTTCCACGACGGCATCTGGCGCGTATGCGTGGCACCCACACATCCTCTGGCTGCCAAAGTGTACGACCCGGAGCTGGCAGCTCCCATCGAGGCGTTTTCCGGACCGTACCTGGATTTATACCGCTTGGAGCGCGACTCGGAGGTCGCGGGCCATTGGAATCTCCAACACTCGCAGCGCTTGAACGCCAGCATCCTGGAGGATCAAGTCCTGCCGTTCTCCAAGGTGGCGCTCAACGGCGTGGCCCTGGACACGCTGGCAGACCCGGCGGCCTTTTTGAGGGGCGAGTACGGCGCGGCCTACTTGGTGCCTGTACACGTCGTCCGGTGGAACCCAGCGGCATTTACTCCGTGAAGAAGTGTACATCAACGTGTGAACTTGTACATGCGGAGCTGGAAAAGGTCTACCGGGTCCTAGAAGTGGTCGCGAAAGAGCTTGTAGAGCGTGAGTGAGAGCCCAAGCACGCCCACGACGGCGCCCGTGGCCAGCATGAGCAATGGGCCCGCGTGCTGCTTGGACAGGAAGGGCGCGGGCGACTGCATCAAGTAGAAGAGCGCCGGCATGATGAAGATGAGCAGCGAGCCCGAGACGGAGCCCACGATGCTGAGCGGGATCTTGACGGACGGCACGAAGATGCTGCAGATGAGGATCAATGCCTGGCTGAGTACCGTCATGGCCGTGTACTCGGTGGCCGAGGCGGCGTGGCTGGGCGTCTGCACGCCGCCGTTCTTGATGCGCAAGTATACACTCAGGAGGCAGGAGCGGAAGGGCCACATGGCAATGGGCGTCGTGAGCAGCAGCGCCACGGCCATGCAGAGCTGGCCCACGAGCAGCGGCAGCGCCATGGACGGGTGCTGCGTCACGTAGGCCGGCGAGAAGTTGAGCAGGATATTATCCCGCGTGGCGTCGCCGAACTGCAAATACCCGCATAATGCGATGGCCTCGTAGAGCAGGAAGGCCACGGCGATGGCGCCCACGACGGCGCGGTTCATGCGCGGCAGGCTGCGGTCCTGCAGCTCCTCGTACACGGGCAGCGCCGTGTTGTGGCAGGCAAAGGCGGCGATGAGCAGCGTGACCGTGTACACGCTGCCAGGCTCGAGTTTGACAGCCTGGACGCCCGTAGCTACAGCCTCACCGTCCATTGCGCTGCCCACGACAAAGTAGGCCACGAGCACGAAGGCCACGACGTAGCCGATGGAGACAATGGCCAGCACGGAGGCCATCCAGAGCTTGCCGATGCGGCGGCTGAGCGACAAGGGCAGCACGACGCCCGCCACGGTGGCCACCGTGAGCAGCCACTTGTGCGCGTCGTCCACGCCCAGCACGGCCGCGCAGAGGTCCGTGACGAAGATGAAGTAGCTCACGAGCGTGCCGAAGCCGCCGAAGATGAAAGTGAACTCGGCCAGGCGCGAGCCAAAGCCGCCCAGCGTGTAATGGCCCAGACTCTCGTACGTCTTGGCGCAATTGACGCCCGCGCGGTCGCTAGCGGCCAGCAGCAGGTGCACCGAGTACTGCGTCACGACCGCGATGGCCAGCATGACCAGGTTTCCGAGCAGCCAGCCGCTGGACGCGATGGCGAAGGGCACGGCTAGCGTACCCGACCCGAGGATCGTGTTGGTGAGCGTGAACATAGAGCCCCACACGGAGCTCGTCTCGTGCGGCGGCACCTCGGCCACAGCGGCAGTGGCAGTGGCGGCGCCAGTCGGTGGCAGCAGCGCGGCCGTCTCGCGCGGGAAGCCGCCGCTCTCCAGGGACGCGCGCGGACTCACGACGTACTCGCCCATGGACACGGGCGCGCAGTCGCATTGGTGCCTGAGGCTCTGCAGGAGGTCGCGCGACACGCTCTTCATGGGGGACAGGCTCAGCCCGCAGGTGTGCGCCACGGCCAGCTTGCCGTCCAGCGACGCCTCCATCTTCAGCGGGGGTGGCGCCATTCTGTAGCGGCGGAGCGGGCTCTGCGTCCTTGCGTCCTTGCGTCCTTGCAGCGGCTTGCGCTGTAGGAGGAAACGGCCGAAGTGACCAAGTGCGTGGCCGGTGGCCCAAACATCCGCCCATGAAGAGTGAAGGTCGGTATGAGCGGGGTGGCCAATGACATCGCATGCTGAAACCATTATGGGTGGATTGGGTGAGATAAGATATTGACCCATGTTGAGTGGCCCGAGTCGTCCAATGAGCGGGCGGGTGGGCGTGACAGACGGCGTTCTCGCGCGGCTATTGGCTCTCAGTGAGACCTGAAGAGACAAGTGGCCCAAACACTAATCAAGCTTGCCGCATAATCGGTTTCAGAACCGGCTAACGGAACTTTCATCGACGCTATTCAGTGGGAAAAGGGCGCGCGTTACTTTTTATATCTGGGGTTGTCAAAGTTTGACGCATGCCTTTATATAAAAGGGGGTGTAATAAAGTTCGTTCCGTAAAATTGTTGGGGACGAAGTCCCCCTTAGAATCTTGCGTCTCACACTTGCTCTTTGTATGGTACTCCGTTATAGTTTTACAGAAGTACGTATCAAGATAGAGGGTTTTCGCAATAAGACTGGGAAATCCCTCGCACCTTTTTTTCGGGGTTAAGGAGCACTTCGACCACCGGAAAATCGAAGGTTTGATTTGGTCGCCTGCTTTCACAACAGCAATGTTCGATAAGGGCTGCGAAACACTAAACCCATGGTACACGGTTTAAAGTAATTCAGTTAATTTGGATTGTGCTAGTTGAAGGCGGATTAAGAGTGACACCGTTGTCCAGAGGGCTTAAAACCCAGACTAGCCCCTTCAGGGTGTGCCCCTTAAGAAGGGTAAGGCGGGCTGGGCGGCAAGAGGACCTTCCATGTGTATAAGATGTAAAATATCGTAAACTTGCCGTAAAAAGACCGTGCGCCTTACAGGTAGTCGGCGACGATATATGACCGGTCTCGCTCGGGGGCTCTACCCACACTGCATTAGTAAACAGCAGGGCGCTGGTCGTGGTACGGCAAGCGCCAATACGATCAATATGGAGTGGCAATTGACTGCAAGACTGGCGCCGGCGTACTAGACTAGATCGTGATAACTACGGCACGTGCGAGTCCTGGCCGAGTTTACCTGGGCTGCTACAGACCGTTTGGCCCGCGCCAAATGCATGTAGGCTTACCTCCGAATGAAGGCGGCGTCAGGCTTGGCGGATGCGATTGGATCCAGCGTGTCTGGTCGCCCTGACAGCACGGACACGCCGACCTCCTCGAAGCAAATGCGAAAAGACTGTTGCTAGGTACTTTGCAGGCAAAAATCATATTTCAAATCAAATCAACGAAGAAAGCACAACTAAAGATAATCACATTTATGACGTCACTGGCTAAACCCCAGAGGCGAGATTGGGCTGGGGGACGTCGTCCCAGCGTGCGGTTCAAAACACGCACGGTGGGAGGTCGTTTCCCTTAGTAGCATAGAGAGCAACGCGAGCGATGGTGCTGCTTACTAGTATATTGTCAGAATGTTGCTGAAAACTCCACTTGCAATACGGCCTACCTACAGTGTTGGATAAACCTATGTTAAAACATGTAGGATGGGGAGTGATACCCGAAACAGGAGATGGAGGTCTACGTGTGGCGCAAGCTGCACTCATCCGCCAATATGCCGTTGCTGTCCCAAGGTGGAATGCGCTGTTGGTTCGTTCTGTGACGACTACCGCTATACGGGTCTGCCGCACTTAACGTTCGTGGTGGGAAGCCTGCGGTGCACTTCGTAAAAACTGGCAACATATACAAGTGACTCTACAAGAGTGCTTTGAGAACAGCATACACGTGCAGTGTGACGGGGCACACAGCACCAAGCACAGAGGAAGTGCTAGACGATCCGTCTCGGATCGTCGGTCCAATTACTTGGACTGTTCCCGGCCTCCGGAGGGAACGCTTCTTTAGTTTTAGAGGAAAACTGAGACTGAGCTCTATTTAGCTGGGTCGCTAAATAGCTGACCGTAATTTAATCGGTCCTAATCTAATTCCTACTATATGCATGTAAACTACTATTAGCTATCGTAGTTTACCCAGGCAGCTTGAATGGGTGGCTCTCTGAGCCCGCATCCCATCCGCTTAGGGAGGCTCCTGGTTTAGGAGCCTTGAGTACCGTCCCCTTAGTGTGGCGTACACTAATAGAGACCAGAAGGGCCCTTAAGCTAGGCGGGCTAGCTTGGGATACTTTGGCCTTGCCTTGTCCGGACCAAAGGTGGTCACTATAAATAGTGACCGGATGTCACTCCCAGTGACATCTGTGTGACCGGGCGTACCCTGCAAGTACCCCGTTACATGCAGAGGGCGGTGCATGGCCAAGATGGAGAAAATATCAAATCTACCCCAGAATCTGTGATTTTTACCCCAGAGCCTAGGGTTCTACACTGCATGCCAAATAGACAGGATTTTAGTGGAAAGGCTTCTTAGATTGTACTTTCTTTGGCACGCTCCTTCATACATGCTGTGACGTTGGATCGCAATAGCATGTAGCTCTTAAGTAGCACCCGATTAAGTACGAAATTCATTGGTTGATTTCTACTTCACCCTCCAAGTTCCGAGACGAAAAATGACTCCGCGCGTTCAGTGCACGAAGTGCAAGCTCTACCTGGCGAACAAGCGTAACATGCTACGCCACCAGGACACGCGTAGGTGCAAGGAAACGCGCAATCCCAAGCTACGTGAAGGAAAACTGAAAAAAAAGCCAAGGCCAAGGAACGCAAGCGCGATGCCGAGCGTCATCGCAAGCGCTACATACCAAAAATATCACGGCCACACTGCTGGATGTGTGAAACGCTCTACACCGGCATCATTCGCTCAATCAATTGCGAGCACGAGCTGCACAAGCCGTGTTACAAGAGTTGAATGGCGTCGTTTCGTATTGGCGTAGTCGAGGACTACGGTCGCCAGGACGGACCGCCACCTTGTCCTTGGTGCCGGAAACCGTTTGTGTCTCAGTAACTGTCCAAATTGACCGGGGCTTCGACAAAATACAGCATGGGTGAGGTTTTGACTGGAACTGCCAACTTATGAGGGTCTTGTCGTCTGTTTATGGCTAAAGATACGTTCGTCACTTCAACTTGTCATAACCGTCGCAAGATACCAACCAGCATTGATGTTGACTGGCCACAAGTATACCTTATTCAAGCACCGGTCAGTCGTTTGCCCATGAGTCCCAGAGAATTGCCAACAACTGCCAGAGAGTCGCCCATAAGTCTCAGAGATTCTTGTATTCTCTGGTAGTTTTGGGCGATTCTCTGGCAGTTGTTGGCAATTTTATGGTAGTTGTTGGCAATTCTCTGGGACTCACGGGCACGATAATGAAGCTGATAAACCCGTGCGACCTTCATCGGTGTCATATCACAGATAACGCACTCAGTCAGCTATTGATAAGGACAAACTACCACTTTTAGCTCACCAACCATTGATGTAATTCAACAAGGGTGCAAAAGAAGCCAGCATTTAGTCAAATACAGATACACAAAATCGATTGTTAGCTGTTCTTGCAGTGTATTCAAATGTATAGTCCCTCTCAAGTGCTGACCCAGCTTGTCGTGGCCTCCCCACAGAAGTTGGCACCGGTCCACGCTGTTTCTGTCGCTTCCGCTTTACCGAACGGTTTACTAAGACTTCCTCTCCAGTTGCATCAACTTGAGCACGCTCGTGCAAGGCAAAAATGAGGTGCACGCAGCTGCCATACTTTAAAAAAAAAGTACGTATACTGACACGTTTGGGCTGTTAGGTTTACCTCCCTGCCATGCTCCGGTTGTCTTTGCACCTCCAAACGAGCCTTTTGATGTCCCAACTGCCCAGTCACCTCAATCATTTCTTGGGTTTTGTTGAGAGCCGGTACGAACTAGCGAACTGGAGACCTTGAGTGGACGTAGATCGTAGTCTCCGTGATGTTGAGGAGAAGAAACATCATGCTGTTTTTGGCGACTTCAACCTCCCGGATGAGCTGGTTGCGCCGTAACTCCTTGGTACGCTTGAACAGAGTTGGTTTGGCTGTGTTGTTGAGGTCGAAACGTTGGCCATCAGCAGACGCGACACCACAGCACTGCATAAGTTGTCCCAGTAGCAGACCCATCTTGAGTTTCCGGTGCATTGTGTAGTCCCACTTGAGCAC
>JAADYJ010000241.1:0-29139 GCA_023338205.1 Halophytophthora polymorphica
CCCGAGAGTCTGCCAAGACACTTCTTCCAATTATTTGTCCAAGCAGATGCCAGAGTCCATGAGCAGTTCTTCCGTCTGTCAGCGTACCATCACCCCTCCACAAACCACGGATCCCAAGCATCAGCGACGGCGCCACGGAGAAATCTTTATTCGACGTCTTTGTCACCCAGACCACGCCAGATGCGGAGTCACAGGTTTATCAGAATCTGAGCAAGTGGCTACGATACGGAGCCCGGCCCGACATTGCTAAAATCCTGCATGATATGGCCAGCGAAGCACTCCAGAGTGGAAAATCCCGGGTTGCAATGCTGGATTGCGAGCCAAAGCTCATGGTGCAAGAGACGATCTCCACGTGCATCACGCTCTCTGGGGATATGAACCTGTACTTCGATATTCACAGCGAACGATTTGATTTTGAAACTACACCAGGACGAATAAATATTTGCGAAAGTCATTCGAGAGGAAGCGAAGTCATTCGAACATCTATGTCCTGTCTTCTTCTGAGTTCGCGCTTGCCGTTTCGGTGGGCGTCTCAATATCGCAGTTCGTCAGATTGTGTCCCCTCATCCGCGTAGGAAAAGTACCGAGGGCGGTTATCTGACTGCTCTTCCTTGACTGGAGACTCCGCCCGTTGCTTGTCTCTCAGCATCTGCGTTCTCGCCATCAGCGTGTCGAGCCCCAGCAAAACCATCCACTGACATGCTTAAATTGGGTGCCATTTGAATTCGCTAATGTCCAGGAAAACGTGAACGTGAGGTCCATGATGCCTACGTCGCCTCATTGCACCAGGTCCCCGTCAAACGTGGAGTCATTCTCGCGTGGTGGCGGCGCTAATGAGTTCGAAGCTCCCCAAATCACGAGAAAGAGAAGCCAAGCCAAAGTGCAATTATTTCCAACATGAAAGCTTGTCATTGCCGCCGAAGAGCGCAGGATTCGTATCTCAACGCATTTCATGGCCGTGCTTCGTGTGAGCGTTGATTGGTGCTACCGCTTTATCTTGGAGTTCTTCTTTACTTGTAATTCGTAGTCATATGCATGCATGAATGCACACACGCGGACACACAACGTCATCTTACCGAGGTTTATGCGGCAAGTATGTGTATGATTGACGATCTTGCGATGAATCTGGCCATTACAGTATGCATTTCGTGTCCTTGAAGCGGTCGAGTAGCAATCGTCGTGGAAGTGGGTGTTGTACTCGAGCTCCAGAAACGGCTGCGAACGAAACACTGCATTGCAGCTGGCAACCACCCCATTACCTCCCATCCACCTCTGTCAGTCGGCTTGCTTGTCTAGCAGTAACATCTCGAATGATGGCGATTCATCCCGGGCGTAGCGCGTCAAGGGGTCGTTCGACGGCTCTCAGCCTCCCATTTCATGATCGCCCAAAGCATGCCGTTCCAAAGCAACCTGATTTCACTAAGCGTGAGGTCGCTTGAGCGACCACAGTGCCGAAATTCACAGTCGTAGCTGACTGTCCCCGGGTTTGCCTGTAGTGTCGTCTGGTACGATGTTGTTTGTCCGGTAGGGATATTTGCACCGCTAATTCGCACCCGGAACTGCGGCACTTTACCCCACTAGCGGTCGCCTCAGTGGCTATTTCGTTTAAAAGCAGTTGCTACGGGAAAAGGACGGAGCTCAAGGTCATTGCTCGGTGGTTTGGATGGGGATAACTTCAACTTGAAGCCGCTTCGGCTGGTAGGCAATGTGTAGTAGTACACTTCATGTTTCTTGTCGAAGTGCGAACTGCCAGGCCACAAGCAAGTGCTCGTTTCTACAAAGTGTGCCATCCAGTCGGGGCCGATGGGTGGAGCGAATAATCGGGCGAATTCTACTTCGTGGAGTACATCGTTTGTTCAGCAGGTGTGCCGACTTAAAGTCAAGTCCGCCTTCAAAGTTCGGCACTGCGACTGAATCACATTTTGTGAAGCAAGCTCCCTTCAAGATCGCAATTTGTCATGGCGGCATCAAATAACCTATCTAGTCGTGTTGTGCACGATACAGCCTCGCATTGGGTGGATCATATGAAAGAAGGCGGAAACTCATTGCTGGGTTCATTCTCTCACCCTATGCCCAGTCCTATTTCATAGTTTCCGAAAGTATATTCAGCAAAAGCGACCCCCTCCCCCGCACCTCGAAGCTCTTCATTTGTCGTATCCCACGCAAACACAAAGAACTCCAGTCGACGCCACAACAACCGCTTCATGACGCAGACCACGGAGCCTACACGCGCGGTGCCAGGCGTCCACACGCCGCGGACGGCTGTGCGTCTGGTGTGTCAACATCGCCTTCCCATGCACGGCGGCGCCGAGTTGGCTCTCGCGGTGGACACGTTCCTGGACGAGATCTCGAGCAAATGGACGCTCACGACGGCCTACGAGCGCACTGGATCACTTCGGCTACTGAAGTACCTGCACCAGCGTGAGTGTGGCGATATGAACCTGCTGTATCGTCAATGGGGCGCGAATCAAGTTGGGGCGCACGCTGCCCGACGGGGAGATCTGAAGACGCTTCAGTGGCTCATAGAAAGTTACATCCCATTGGGTACACAGCTCGATCAGACGGTAGCTATGGCGGCGGAAGCGGGGCAGCTCCAAGTACTGCAATGGCTGTACGATATTCATCGCAGTCGTGTAGCATGGGGCACGGACGAGCTCTGTGGCGCCGTCAAGAATGGCCACGAGCACGTCGTGACGTGGCTCCAAACTCACGCCGAACCCCACCCCGAGTTCGCACAGAAAGTCTTGGTAGAGGCTGCGGCCAGTGGTCACCAGAGACTCGTGGAGTGGCTCCACGAGAGGTACGGAGGCTTTATTCCACGTGCTGTGCAGTGCGCCGAGAGCAACGGTCATTATGCTACAGCCAAGTGGATTCTGCTGCATTGCGACCCAGCTGAAGCGTACGTGGTCGGGCTCAATGCCGCCACAGAGGGGAAGATCGACTTCTTCCGCGATGTCCGCGACTTTCTCCTCGCGCGTGGACGTGCGGTGCTCTTTGGAATGGCTGCAGAGAATGGCCACCTGGAACTCATGGAGTTTTTGCACGAACTAATCCCGGAGGGCGACATGGGAGGTCTCTGGCCGCAGATCGCGTTCCACCGAGCGGCGCAGAGTGGCCAACTCGAAGCGCTCAAGTGGATGAACGAGCGCCATGAGCTGTCCGGGGACATGGGCATCATCTCACCCATCCCGGATCGCTCTTACAATGCGATGGCCGCGGCGGCCGAAGGTGGGTTTCTCGACGTCATGCAGTGGTTTCACGAAGCTCGAGGCCAGCGCTGTACTCCAGCCTCTATGGACCGCGCTGCTGAAAACGGACACCTTCGTGTTGTGGAGTGGCTCCATGAGAAGGGCGGTAGCTGTTCGGTAGTCGCCATGAACGACGCGGCTGCCTCGGGCCACCTTGAAGTAGTGCAGTGGCTACACACCAATCGTACTGAAGGCTGCACCACGGAAGCGATGAACGAAGCAGCGACGAACGGCCACTTGGACGTCGTGCAGTGGCTCCAATACAATCGGACAGAGGGCTGCACGACCGTCGCAATGAACCGCGCGGCGGGAAATGGCCACCTGGACGTGGTGCAGTGGCTCCATGCTAACCGTCGCGAGGGCTGCACCACTACAGCAATGGATAATGCCGCCAGAGGCGGCCATTTGGATGTGGTGAAGTTCCTGCACGCGAATCGTCACGAAGGCTGCACGAAAAGCGCCATGAACAACGCAGCGGCCAACGGCCACTTCGAGGTCTTGAAGTTCTTGCATGAGAACTGCGACCAAGGGTGCACGACCCGAGCCATGGACGCGGCAGCCAAGATGGGACGACTGGACATTGTGCGCTGGCTGCACCGGCACCGCTCCGAAGGCTGCTCAGACACGGCGATGCTCAACGCCATTCGCGGCGACTACTTCGACTTGGTGCAGTTCTTGGAAACTAATTGTGCGGAGCAGATCGGATATCCGGACGAGAACGCCAGGCTCGAGTTAGCGTCTTCTGAGCTTCGCCAGTGGTTAGCCGAGAAGCGTTAGTTGGTTGGTCGGCCACCCTGACTGCCACACCGGTGCTTATGTGTCGTATGTGGATACTGGATGATCGCAGACTCTCTGGAGCAGCACTGCACTTTGTAGCGACACTCTCCGTCGCTTGAACGACTGGGTCCGTAACTTGAGAGAGCTGTCGATCACGATTGACCGCAATGAAGCGAATTCGGACTGCATATTCGTCAGCATTGCTTGACGGGATGGAGGCTGACTGTGCTTATTGGCTTGTCGTAGCTGATCGTGCCTTGCTTCGCTGCTTTTCGCTCCTTCTTGCGATGATTTTGCCCCGAGGGAAGTGTTTGCGTAGGGTTCCAAGTGCAGCTTCTGGTCTCCAATGCGTCACACACAAGGAAACACTAACGTCGCTATGGAATGCGTCATGCAACTGCATTTATATCGGTTGAGGTGCAGATCCAAGTCGTATCTTGTGTAGTAGTGTACATTTCGAGCGGCATACGTGCGGTAGCCATCTCTACGGCGCGCTCAAAGGCGCAGCAGGTCGTCCAGCTCGGAGCAGTCCAGCATGGCGCAGTCCAGCTCGTTCAGGTCGATGGGGTCGTCCGAGACCTCCTCATAAATAGGAGACGACATGGGCGAGGTCCAGTTGGCTTCCGCATCGTCAGGCAGCATCACGGTGGCTGGTGGCGACAGCATCACCGGTAGCAAGTCGATGGTTCCCGCCGCTTGCAGCTCGCGGAGGCCGGAGCAATTGGCACAGTTGGCCACCAGCGCCTCCAGCGCCTCGCAGCGCTGCTTGTAGTGCTCCACCTGCGCCTGCAGGTCGCGGATCTGCTGCTGCGAGCGCTCGCGCAGACGCTGCGCCGCGATGCGGTTCTTAAGCCGCTTGACCTCCTTGGGGTCCATGTCGGCGAGCGCCAAGTCGGACGGCAGCTCGATGGCCTCGCGTTTCCTGCGCACGCGCTGGCGCTGGCACTTGGGCGTGGCCTCGCGCTTGTTACTCTGCAGCTTGGGCGGCGTGTCCATGGCCGACGGCTCCGGAGACGTGCAGGGCGAGGCGGCGAAGGTCATCTCGGTCTTGAAGTGGTCCATGGTGGATAGGAGTTGGCAACGGAGCTGGGAAGGAGCGAGGCGACTAGAGCGATGGCATGCAGAGGAGGCGAGTTGAGGAATGGTGTCTGTGTTGCGCTGCCTTGAGGCCATGCAGCGCCGTGTGGGCTGCGCACAGCGGCATGCAGCCAATATGGAGTAAACCGTTCGTTTGGGCTCACTCCATTGCTGTAATGCCTCGGTTCGCGGCGATGCTGGCGTGATATAGCGGCGAGCGGTCGCCGACCTTCACTCTGCCCTCGCAACGGCCAAAAGCTCTGGACCCTGTGCGACGCGATACAAAGCCCCACTACCCTCTTTATTGTGAATTATGACGCAAACGGGGCGGTGACTGTTGGCAGCTTCACTGCGTCTTTGTAAGACTACGGATGGTTATTTCGCATTTACCTGTGGTATCAAATGTATGTTGTACTACGACATTACGCTTCATCTCCACAGGGCACTCATATGACTGCGGTGTACCATCGAGACGGTGGCAGTAGCACGACGGAGGGAGTGAACGTTACATCCAACACTCTGTATGAGTGCTGGTCGTCGCGGCTGTCAAAAGCAAAGAGTTCCAGACCAGCTGAAGCAGCCAAGAGGAAGTGGATCCGAATGGACCAGCGCTGCCTGCCTGCTGTGATCTGTGCTTCGACCTGCTTGCGAGGTTGCAGTCTATATGCCTCCTGTGTGCCGACGCGCCATGATGCCGGTGCAGCAGGAACAAGAGTGAGATCTGCGCGAGAAGGAAATACGAGCGCTAGTGGTCCGCGGCGGTTTGACGCCTGGCACGCGCGGGCGGGAGACGGTGGCCGAGCGCTCTTAGTCGATCCAGCCTAGCGTGCCACTGGTGGAGGCCCCGCGTGTGCTGTCTGCGTTGGCTCAGCGCGGCTCCAAGTTGGCCGTAGTTGATGGTCTTCCCGTGCAGCCACTGGAGCTACACGACGGTTCGAGTGGGACAAGTCCGTGCTACCGTCGCTGCAGCATTACCACGAGCGGCACGCACACACGGACGTACCCGGGGTCTTCATCGTTCCTGCTGGTGATGTCGCCTGACCTCGGCACCAGTGGGGGTACACTTTGGGCGGCACTGTGCACGGAATTCTTCGAGTTGGACGTCGCGGAGCACGTTCAGGCGTCGAAGGAGGGTTGGACGTCATTGAGCTCTGCTATCGCGGCATGTCTTCGCAGCGCAACTACAGCGAAGCGATCCTCCCGTTGTTGATGACGGTTCGGCAGGAGTTTGGGCACTGCGACGTGGGGAACGGGTTTGCGATTCCATTCAAAGCGCCATGGCCACCCAACACGTGGCGTTTCAAGCTGGGCATCGTGGTAGCTAACGCGGAGTGGCGAGGCCGTTATACGGATCAGGTGGAGCAAGACAAGGCCATTCTGGACTAGTTGGAGCTCGTGTGGAACCATCGCGATACGCAGTGGGGCGAGTGCATTCGGCGCGGTTAACGGCCGCTGGTACGATCCGCATGCTGTCGAGTGCGCAACTGGAGGATTGTCAAGCAATACGAGTCTGTCGGTAACCTACTATTCTTGCGGCTCTTACGCTCTGACACGTCAAGTGACGCGTCCTGGAGCAATCCGGATCGGTAAAGTCGGACTGTGGTTGACGAACTTGGTCCTACATTCGACCGACGCCTCCAGGACGGGAAGGATGTACTGAGCGTCGCCAAGCGCTTGCCGTGGGGACAGAACGCGCACATCGATTTGAATAAATCGGGAACTGCTTTGCGTTGGCCATTGCCAGGTCGCTGTTCGGATTCATTGCCCGCTATCTCTTTGCTGTGGACGAGGATCGCAGCTATCCGTGGCGAGACGATGAAAGAAATCCCTATTTTGTGGGATCTATTCGTCGCGATCTTCGTCATGTCGCGCGAAGGTCTTCCCAAGGGTATGTTTAATCCCGCACCGGCCCCTCCGCCTGGACCAACAACAACGGGATCTCCCCCTAATAGAGTAGAGCACCAACGAGAGACTGCGCTGAATATGGCGCGTGGACGCAGAGGAGGCAACGGCAGCCGCGCGACGCCCTACGAGGGCGCGCGCGAGGGTCGCCGGGAGCGCGGCGGCCGTCGTGAAGGCGGTGGCGAGCGGCGCGCGGGCGGAGATGGCCGTGGGCGTCGTAGTGGCGGTCGTGGCGCACGCGGAGACAAGCCCAAGCCGCGGACAGCCGAGGAGCTGGACGCCGACATGGACAGCTACTGGGGCAAGTCGGCCGAGCACGCGGCCAAGAAGCTGGACACGGACCTGGACGACTACTGGAAGGACAAGGACGAGAAGAGTGCGTGGTGCTGGCGCTGGCTCGGCTGCCGGGCGCACGTAACGAGCGTATCCTTGGTGCTGACAACGGTTGTTTCACTCTCTGTTGATGTGATTTAGTCGCGAAGGAGAAGGAGGACGAGGAGGAGAAGCCTGCGGACGCGGACGCCGAGAAGACGGAGGCGGACAAGCCTGCGGACAAGGAGGAGCCCGCCGAGGAGGCGCCAAAGGAGACGGAGGCCGAGGCGGCCCCGGAGGAGCCGGCCAAGGAGTAGACGTCCCGCTGTCTTCCGAGTCCGAAGACGGCGCTCTCTCGTATACAAGACCCCAACACAGCCCATGACCGCGACGCCGAGAAGACCAACAAGCGCTGTAGGCGACGTGCACATTGTGTCCCGAACGTGAGCGAGCGATGTCGAGGAAGATAGACAGCGACCGAATTGTCCGGCCCGACGAGACGTCTGCTCGAGCCCTCCAGCGCACCCCCAGCAGAGCCCGCAATCTATTTCCCACACCCGTTTTGCTCCGTCCTTGCTGGCCGCGACCTGCTCTTGCCTGTAGCGCGTGCGTGAGCTCAGCCGAAGACGTCCTGCAGCTTGCCGATGGCCGCCAGCACCAGCCAGAGCACGCCCACGATGACCGAGAGCATGGACGAGAAGATGGAGACGCGGAAGGCCAGCAGCTCCGAGCGTTCGCCCAGTCGACCCGTGGCCTCGCCGTAGCCCGCAGCGAAGACGCCCATGGTCGCGATGGACGTGAGGCAGAAGGAGCCCAGGTACGTGACCGACTTGACCGTGTCGTGCAGCCCCACGGCCGGCAGCACGCCCAGAATGCCGCCTGGGCCCGCGATGCCGTGCACAATCCCCACCAACAGCGCCGTGCACTGTACACAACAAGAGCATGCACGGTTAGATGCTCGCTTGGCTACGTCAGTCAGGTGACGCGCCGGTGTGGCGCGCTGTCGACAGGAATGAACGTCCATGCACGTACCTTTTGGGTCTGCGCGTTCTGGAAGTCCACGCTGGGCAGCTTCAAGCCGCAGCACACGGGCCCACGCCGACGCTTGGGCTCTTGGCCTTCGGCCTGTGCGTCCGCGTCCACGTCGCCGACGTCACTGCCCTGACTGCGATTCGACAGCAGCTCCTGCAGCGCCACCACACTTTCATGCGGACTGCTGTCCACCACGATGGCGTCCATACTAACCGCGCGACGCCGGCCGGACTGCTGAGTGGCCATAGGCTCCGCGTCGTCCAGTACGTCTTCTGATAGCGTGCGCTTCTTGGTCGTAGCGGGATCGGTAGCCTTCCCAGCATTGAGCTTCTCCAGTCGACGCCGTCGCGTGGTGGGGCTGAGATGACACAAGTCGTCTACGTCGTCGTATGTGGGCGAGCTGGACGCCACGTCGTCACTGCTGGTCGCTCTCTCCTTTAGCAACGTTCGCGAGTCGCTCTCGGGCTCCGTCTCCGTCTCTGTGCCTTCCGTGGCGATATCGTCGTCCATGTCGCGGTCTTCGTCGTCGTCGTCGTCCTCGAGCGGAACAGCTTCTCGGCCGCCGTTCACGCTCGTCTTCTTGTCCTTTGGCTTGGCCCGTTTCCTCCTCGATGCGCCGCGACGGCGGCTGCGCCGTGCCTTGCGCACGCCCTCGTGGATGCCGTAGACGCCCAGTCCGACCATGAAGACGCCCACGAGCACGTCCGTGATGGTGTTGAGCGCCGAGAAGTCCAGCTTCCCGTCCAGCGAGATGAAGACCACGGCCATGACGATGAGCCCGATGCTGTGGCCGCAGCCCCAGCGCACGCCCAGCGCGAAGGAGCGCCAGGACGAGCCCGCCGCCAGCGTCGCCAGCGCGCTCAAGTGGTCCGGCCCCGTGAGCACGTGGATTACGCCGAAGAGCATGCCCGTGAGCGCCAGCTGCACAGGCGACGCCTGCGCCAGCGCCGAATTCTCCTCGTCATCCATGGCCGCCTGCGCGATCTCCACACGCAGCCAGCGGTGCGGTTCACCCTGCAGGGCGCCGTCCGCGGCCGGCATCTCCATCCCCGCCGTAATAGAGAGATGCCCGGCAGCAATTGAGCTGCTCAGCAACTTGGAGGTGTCAGGCAGGAGGCAGTGGGTTGTGCGTAGAAGTGGTTGACGTTACTTCACAGCCGTGTTCGGTGACGCCAGACGAGATGAAGTGGCAGCAGACACATTGTGTTGTGTGCTAAGCACTCCCCTACCCCGTGTGATCAAGCCAGCCGATGAGTATGTTACTTCGAAAGCATTTCGGCTAATAGCAAGCCGCGACGCGTGCGCTGCCGACCAACACGCGGCAGGCACCAGCTCCCCACGTTTGAAGTAACAACTGTGAACATGGCAACCAGGAGGACTTGGCAACGCCATGGTGAAGACTTATCTTCTCAAACCTCTTAGCAAAGACCCCATGCTGGTGAACCAGCCGAAAAGCACGTGATTGCTCTCCGACTTTGGCGTTTGGGGGCTTTTCCAACGTCAAAAGCTCGCAGTTTTCGTGGGAGGAAAAGTCAACGTGACACAGCGCAATACTGGCGATCTTAACCAATCGGATCGACGTTTTCTTAGATTAGTTCCTTTTGTCTGCGAATCGATTTCGCGCTAGTGGCGATTTGCACTGTGGCATGTTAATCTACATTCGCAACTCTTCAAGATCGCCTGAACAACAACATGATCCGCCCACCTCAACTCCAGGGTCATGTATTTATGGCTACCACCGGCGGTTACTACCCCATGGACGCCAAGGGTTGCTACGACTCCCAGTCTCAAAGAGGTACCAGTGCCAAGCAGCCGCAAACATGGTGCTCGTGGGCCACCTGGCGGCGCGCCAACTCTGTATGGGGCTGGGCTATGTCTACCCGCTCTACGCATCCGTGGACGCGCTGCGCACGCGCAAGGAGCGCGAGCTGCTGCAGTGGATCACTTTCTGGTGCGTTCTCCCTTCAGCCTTTCCCGACCTCTCATTTCACCAGCGCCATTCTCATGCTTGAGTTTCACGTTTCAGGGCAGTGAACGCGCTCTTCTGGGTGGTCGAGATGGTCGGCGACACGGTCATCTCCTGGGTGCCATTCTATCTGGAGGCCAAGATCGTGGCACTGGCTTGGCTCGTCTTGCCGTCCTACCGCGGCACATTGGTGCTGCACCAACGTTGGCTGGCGCCGGCCTTTCAGCAGCACGAGGAGGCCATCGACCTGGCCTTGGCGGACCTCAAGCAGCGCGCGGGCGAGAAAATGGCGCAAGTCTGCCGCGACACGGCCGTCATCGCACTTCGCAACAGCTCGGACGTTGTGGCGCAGAGCCAGCAGTACGTGGCGGCGCAGCTTGTGCAGCAAGCGCTGGTCAAACTGCAAGCCGCGATCCCGACGGACGCCAAAGCACCAAGCTCAGTCGAGACGCTGCGTCTACCTTCACCCCCGTCTGGAAATGAGGTCAGCAAACATAGTGTGGATGCCAAAGTGGAGCTCATCGCGGAGGCCAAAGAGCGCAAGAACCCGGGGTCGCGGTCGTCCGAGGCCCAGGAGAAGGCCACGGCGAGCTCCAGTCGTAGTGAAAAGAGTCGAAACGTACTGGACCATTTCAAGAAGCTGCTGGTCAAGGGGTTCCAGCTCAAGTACTACCCGTCCACCGGGGCGGTAAAGCACCGGGCGCTACTACTAGACAGCGTCACGTCGCGCTACGTGAGCTTCGTGAGCACCACGGACGTGGCCTCCATGTCGCCTTCGGACAGCAAAAAGAAGGCTGCGAGGCTGCTACTGCTCAATCTGCGCCGCGTGTCGTCCGCTGTGGCGGAGGAAAGCGCCAGCTTTGCCGAGTTACTGGACGAGGATAAGGTGGACGCGACCCGAGCGTTCGTCCTGGACAATGGCAAGGCCGTCATGCTCTTCGAAGCGGAATCCCAAAAGAGTCGAGACCTGCTAGTGGCCGGCACGCGGCTGCTCATCAACGAGCACAAGAAGCGCGACATGGCGGCCGTCAAGAAGCTCTGCGCCGCCTTCAAACGCGTGCTGCTTTGTCGGAGCTTCGAGCAGCTCCGTGCGGCCACCGACATCGAGGACTACGAGCACATCTAGCTCCATTGCAATGCAGCATGGCTTCAACCGACGGATACACTGGCAAGCGAGTGGATTGGGCCCCTCTTGGGTCTTGGGAGCTGCCTGACGACTCGGATGTCACCCTAATAAATACGCGGATCCCGCCAGCTTCACGACTTCCACACCATGGTGGGCAGCTTCTCACGTAGTCGAGCCGTGGGCGTGCGCTGGTTGCGGTACTCGCCGCCACTGGCCACGCTTTCCTCTTCCCCCAAGGTGGGGTCGTCGGTATCCGTGCCCCGCAGACTGTTGTCCTCTCCAGTCTTGCCGTCTCTCTCCCTCTCGTGCCGCAATCGCTTGCGGAAGACCTTGCGTCTGGTCTCCAGGAGCTTCGGCGTCACTTCAAAAAGCTCCATGTCCAGACCAAGCTGGCCTACAGCATGAGTGCCGTAGTAATCCACGCGGAAGGGTGTGGGTAGCTGGGCCGCGTTGTCCAGGTTCATGAGCCACGCTGCTACACGCTGAGACGCAATGATCTGGCCTCCGAAGCCCACGTCGCCAATCTCGCGGCCAATGTACTCGGACGCACCCAGATACATGGTCTTGCCCGTCACCCGGTGCTTCTGCTGCACCAGACTGCCTTCCTCCGCCACACTGGTGTCGTGGATGCCCATCCGGACGCGAATGCCTCGGAAGATGACCACAGGCTTGAGCCCAATGGCCCACTCAGTCTTGACGGACGGTACCAGCCCTTCCAACTGCGACGGCCACTTGGCGTGCAAGAGCTGAAGCTGCACCTCCAAGCAGTAGCTCACGGCGTCCGGGATGGTGTGGAAAGCCAGCTGGAAGGCGTCTCCGGCCGTCGTGATCTCGTAGCCGTTGAACTTGGGCAGCAGCGAGCGCAGGAGGTCGTCGTGGATGTCCTGCGCGGCATCGATCACTGCCTCGGGCGCGTTGGCCCACAGCGCGCTGGACGACTCGATGTCCGTGTTCACAAACACAGGCTTCTCGGGCGGCTTGGCGGCTTCAAAGGCGGCGAAAGTCTCGTGACGTCGACACGCTCGGAGGTTGGCCCACTCGGGCGAGTTGCGGATATGCGTCGGGATAATCGGCGAGAGGATCCGGATGCAGCACTGCTGACTGCCGCCCATGACAAGCGCCTGCGCCGCGCCAAAGAGGTAGTAGAGCATGGTCACGACGCCCACGACGTAGTCCGGGACACAGTCCACATTATCCGCCTTGAGACTGAGCAGTGTCACTTGTAAGAAGCAGTAGGGCAGCGTGAAGACGGCGCAGACGATCATGAGCAGCTTGAGCCGGCGATACAAGGGCGAGGCCATGACCACGCCGTGGATATGCTCGTGCTTGCGGCCCGAGCACCTCAGCACCAACAAGGCGCCCGTGGCGTAGAACACCGAGAAGATGATGACCCCCAACTCCGTGACGCTCATGAACCGGTACGCGCGGTTGTAGCCGTCGTGCATAATCACAATGACCAGGCTCGCTGCCAGGTTCACGGCCGCGATGACACTCGCCCGGGACACGTACTTGGCGATGGTCTTCCGTTCCACTTCTTCGCCGCGGTCAAGCGTGGCCATGGCCAGTTTGAAGAGTTCTCGGGAGAGGAGGAAGATCCAGTAGGCGCTGAGGAGGAAGAAGATGTTCTCAATCAGTAGCAGCGCCGTAAGTGTGGTGGAGAGCGCAAAATCGTCCTGTGTGATCTTGGTGATGTACGCGGCTTCCCCGCCGTCGCCCCGGCTGTCCGTATGCAGTAAAGCGCTCACGGCGTCCATGGAGTCGGTCATGGAGCCGGAACCCGAGGCGGAAGCGGCGTTCTTGGCGTGGCGGATGGCCTTCTCGATGGCTGCGATGAGGAACGCGTAGAAGACGCCGCCCGCCAAGGCGTGGAGGGCGCTACTGAGCAGGAAGACGCCGATGACGAAGCGCACGGTGGAGCGGAAGACGTCCCCGCCCAGCTTGCGCATGTGGTAGATGGCCAACATGGCCATAGCGCACGAGAAGAAGAGCGTACCGCAGTACACGTACATCCACGCCATATTGATGGACGCGTTGCGCACCCAGACCTCCTCCAGTGCCATCGCCTCGCGCTCTTACACGCTCTGTTGGTCTCTGTTTGTATCCGTCCGCGCTGACAAGACGGTCCGCCGTCGTCCGGATGCGTTATCTACGGCCGCGCTGGGCTGTCTGCTGGTCGCGTCGTCGCCCGCCGCTCGGTTTCTCTGTGGCACACGGCGACAAGCCAAACGATTAAGTTTGTGAAGCGGGAAGTTCCCACGTTCCCCCAAGAACAGAGCCCAGACGCGAGTCGCGCGACGTGACCAGCGCCGAAGAAGACGCTGGAAACGCCCACGCAGTGGCGCTGCTGGGCGCGCGGAGGGTGTGCACACGCGCACACAAGCGCAGAGCGAGGAGCCTGGCGCACCTGAGCGTCGCCGTCCAGGGAGCGCCTTGCTGCGCTTCTGCGAGAGAGGAATGTGGCGACGGACGTTGGCCGTTGTCTTCCATGGCTTTCGGGTGTCGGTAGGGTTGTACCTGGTTGCCAGCCGGCTGCTGCCACCGACGCAGGCGTTTGAGGGGGATTTGACTGACTTGTTCTGCGTGCGAGCCGAATATCCAGCGCTCCAATCGCGCGTGTTGAGCGGGGGAGACCGAAGCATGTGGCGCGTGTCACCGAGTTTGCCACCATCTGGAAATGTTGATGCGGCGGATACCGGTCTACCGGTTTTACAGGCGAGACCGCGATGATGTGCAGGACACGAAGCTTCGTCTTGAACGAGGTGAGGGTTGGCCGTTTCTTCTTCGCGGTGTAATCCTCGGCCGGAGGCATGCTGTGCTGTGTTGACTGGTGTCTGCGTGTGGAGCAGCGCTTCCTCTCGATGATTGCACCAAACCGACAAATCTCTGTGGAAGTGCAGGTTTGAGCATCCAACGAGTTTGCAAACTAGGTTCAGGGAGCTTCTGCACCGCCGCGAGGAGCTGCTGAGCCTGAAAGCTCTCGATCAACCTGGAGCTGCGTCACCGGACTGGAAGCACGGAAGACGAGGCTTTCCCCGCAACGCCATGTCAAGTGCACTCGTGTTTCAGATGGAGCCCGACCTGAACTTGATACGGTGGTGCTTCTTGGCTGCAACTGGTGGAAGCATATGGCACGTCGGGACTGGAAATGAACGACCAGGGCTAGCAGCGATTAGAGCCACCAGGAACTCCAGGGCGACAATTTGGCGCCGCGTTGTGGAAGCTCAACATCAATGGTTTCGAAGTTGTGTTTGACCAATCTAGCCTGCCCAATATAGATTCGGATTGACAAGTACTTTACTGGAAACCGATCCGCAGGCAGGTCAATAAGTCACCCAAGTCATAGACTTGACAGGTTCAAGCTCGACGGTCGTTGCAACCTGCGAGATTAAAGACTGGAAATGCTTCTCAACTGTACTACCAATAGCACCGTTTGGCTCCAAACGACATTTGATCTCACTATGGCGCGGGCCCGCAGTGCAGCCCAAACCCGAAACCGGAAAGCAACACGCCAAGCAAGCGACAGGTTCCTGCATCTCGAGCTCACTTGTCCCACTCGTGCTGGCCATGGCAGACGCCCCCAGCGCCCCCGCGACGGCTGCGCCCGACGCCAGTCTCTCTGCGACTGTGCCTGCGCAATCCGCGCCTCCCGCGTCGCCCCCTGGCGCCGGGAAGCGCTCGGCGGCCGAGGCGTTCGATTCGGTTGACGCCGGACATGAGAGTGCGGAAGACCTGGAGGACAAGGCCACGACGCTGGACGACGTGCTGGTGTCGCCCGTGCTGAAGAAGAGCAAGCTTCTGGACGAGGAGCTGCCCGACGTGGACGACGACGAGGAGTTCCCGCACCAAGAGGAACAGGACGAGCAGGAGGATTCCGTCGAGAATGAGGACGACGACTTGGAGTTGGTGCTGGAGGCCGAGGCCAACGCCGCCAAAGTCGATGAGGCCAGCAGCAAGGCGGAGGCCGAGCGTCAAGGCGACGAGGAGTTGCGTCCGGCAGACGGCGAAGACGAGGACGGAGAAGGAACGTTGAGCGAGGCGGCCATGGATATCGAGGAGTTGGCGCCACCCCCGGCTTCTTCTCCCGGAAACGAACAGGACGGAGCAGAGGAAGAAGAGGAAGACATGGCGAGTGAACCGCCCGCATCGCAGGAGCAGAATAACGAGATCGACATTGTGGACGTGGACGTGGACGTGGACGTGGACGAGGAAGAGGAGGAAGAGGAAGAGGAGGAAGCGACCGGTAGCGAAGGCTTCCAGACGTATAGCCAGGAGAACGAGGACGAGGAAGAGGAAGAGGAGGACGACGAGGAGATGGAAGCGGCCTACGCCATCCGTGAGGCGCAGAACCAGCGCGAGGCGCGGCAGTTGCTGCTGCAGCTGGACGACTCGACGCGCAGCAAGCTCTGCCTCACAGCTCTGGAGAAGTACGGCGAGGAGCTCTTCTACGGCCACGAAGACGCGCGTGACGCCATCTTGGTGGACGCCTGCGCGCAAGACTCGGTGCTGTCGCTCATGCGGGAGGCCATCCGCGTCCGTGATCTCTATGCGCGTGGCTCTGCTGCTGCGCCGGTGGAGTTGGACGATGAAGACGAGGAAGAAGGAGGAGGCAGGTACGAAGACGAGGAGGAAGAGGTGGACGAGAACGAGGAGAAGGCGCCCGCTACTGGTAGTAGCGCCGGGGACGAAGACGAGATCGTGGTGATCTCCGAGGAAGACGAGGAGGAGGAAGAGGAGGAAGAGGAAACGGGGACGCCCGAGAACACGACCACGTCACCAGGGAGCGAGGCCGTCGTGGAGGACGAAGAGCTGGAGGCGGAGAAGGAAGGCGAAGAGCAGGAGAACGAAGAAGAGGAGGAGGAAGGAGAAGATGTGGTGGACGATGGAGAAGAACCTGACCACGCAGGTTCGGCGGAGGGGGGAGCTGAGATCGAGAAGGACGCGGCTGAGGTCGAGGAAGCGGAGCACAAGAAGGAGAGCAGCAATGCAGCAGTAGGCAACGTAGGAGCAGTAATGGCGTCGACGGCCACCGACACGGCCACGTGAGCGGCGTTCCGTGCCTACCACCCTTCACACTATGAGCCAGTTCCTACGAAAGCGAGCGCGTCGACGACGATAGTGGAGTACGTCCTTTGTGTTCCTCTGTGCGGTTCTTATGGGAAAAGCTCGCCTGTTGTGTCCACTGCTGGTCTTGCGCGGGGCGTTAGAGCGCGGCGGCGGCTTCGGCCACGCGTTCCTCAGACGTCTTGTGCTTGGTGACGCGCGCGGCGATGATGGTGATGTCGTCGGGCATGCCTCCGCCCCATAATAAATCATTTTCCTTGGCGAGCCGCGCGAAGGGCGAGTCGCGCGTCTGGTCCAGCGACAGCTCGTAGGCCTTCGTCACCAACTTGCGCGTCATGGCCTCCAGCTCCGGCTCGGTCCGCACGATCTCCAGCAGGACGTCCTCGTCCACGTTGTCAAAGAGGCCGTCCGTGGCCAGGATGATGAGGTCGCCTTCCAGCACGGGCACGCGCAGTCGCATGCCGTTGTCGGGCGTCTCGAACAGCGGCCGCTCGCTCATGGGGGAGCTGGCGGCACTGGCAGCCAAGTCGTCCGACACGTCCTTGGCCAGTTCGGCCCCGGCGAAGCCCAACTGGAAGGGGCAATTGAAGTAGTGGAGCTGCTGCGGCGACCGATACGACACATGCGCGCCCTTCCGACGTCCAGCGGGCGTGAGGTCTTGGTCCCGGTTTGCGATCTTGCGCATGAGCGAGCCGTCCAGTGTTCCGCGCAGTCGCGCCGTCTCGCGGTCCGAGGTCTTGTCGCGGATGATGAGGAAGCCCGAGTCCCCGAGGTTCACGCCGTGCAGTTCGCCCAGCTCCGGGTCGAGAGACAGCACGCAGGCCGTGGAGCTGCCGATGATCTCCTTCTGGAGCACGGTGGACCACGCGGCATGTAGAATGTCGCCTGGGTCCACCGTGTGGTCTTTGGCGTACGACACTTGCACTGCTTCGTGCGCCGCCTTCATGAGCTCTTGAGAGTACAACCGCGCACTCACGCCGCGCTCAAACCAGGAGCCCACGCCGTCGGCCACGCCCATGGACAGCACGTTCACTGGGCCTTGAGGCCCTTCCGTGATCGTTGGTACAGATGGCACGACATCGATAGGACGGTCGGCTCCTTCAGCAGTAGCGTAAGGCGTAACACTGTCATCACCCTCTTCGCCATCCTGATCGTGAGGTACTACGCCCAAGAAGTAGGCGTCTTCACCTCCAGTGTCCTTCTTCTGCGGGTGCGGGATGGACATGGCGAAGGCGTGGAGGTAGTACGTCCAGAATGTGTGCGCGCTCTTGCTACAGCAGCAGACAGTGAAGCAGAGCACCAGTAGCGTTAGAATCCTCCAGATGCAAGCTACAAACAAGCTTTCCCGCTTGTTTCGAGTCATGAGAGCGGCTAGGACTGGATTTTAGACGATCGAGGACCAGGACACGTACTTGGACTCGATGTTCTGGTCCAGCGACGTGTTGGCCGGCAGCCCTTTGCGTGGTAGGATCAGGTTGATGTAGTCCGATTTGGCACTTTTCTCACACACCAACGAGTTCTTAGTTCTGCAATTTGATCCACAAGTTCATGGAGCAAAGAGGACACTGGGGCAAAATAGCGTACCTGGTCGGCGAGGTGATCAACTGCGAGTCGTGGCGGTGCAGCAGCGACGCAATGTCCGTGAGCGAGACTGTGCCCAGCAGCTTGTCGCCCTTGAGCACCGGTAGTTCGCCCACGCCTGACAGCGCCATCACAGCTCGACACTAGAATATAGCCACACCATAACCGTCCGTCAATACTAAATATTCGCATCTTTCTCGCTTCAGTTTGCCAGGCATAAAAGCGAATACGTACGTCTTCGAGCGAGTCTTCGGGTGCCACGTGCAAGATCTTGCGCGCTGGGATGGCCACTTCGGATACCTGGAGCGTGCGCGTTCAATAGCGAAGACTGCGTCAGCATACTGCGAACTTCCGCCTGGTGCCGGTGGTCCAAGCACAGTTGTACGCATAGAAGTGGAGTCAATAGCGTCGCAGTGCAAGCGCTGTTAACGCACTTTGAGGTTCCAGTCGGAGCGCTTGCCCGTGGCGCGCATGCGAACGACGCGCTCGAGCGCCAGGCGGTTGGTAATGAGCCCCACCACGCGCTGGTCCTTGTCCACCACCACGAGTGTGGCCGAGTTCTCGTTCTTGGCCAGGAACTTGACGGCCTCGTCCAGAGTCTGGTCCTCGAAGATGTAGTTGGTCTGCTTGCTACGGAACTGCCTGCTCACCTCCAGCAGGTCGGCCACGGTCATACGCGATGGCGACGGCAGCGGCTTGGCGTCCGAATACGCGCGTGCGCCGCAAAGAGCGCTGTTCTGGGCGCTTACAGCAACGTTACGGGGGCCCACAGCGGCCACGCACGCGCCTTGGGGCGTTGAGCATGAAGCCACGGCCGCAGCGAGCTGGGACGGCCGCAGGCGGCGCCACTGGCGGCCGGCAGCACGGCTAGCCAGCGCAATCTGCTGCATCTTCACTTGCTTCGGGACTTCGCTCTTCCGCCGCTGATTCCGAACTGCCTTGTGGCATACGCCGGGACGCGAGGGCGTACGGAAAGTTTGCGACGACTAACTAGCAAGGAACCGGTTCAAAAGGTGTGATCATTACGTGCAGCGTGAGATGTGGCACGCTAATCGAGGAAGATGGGGAACCATGCAGAAAACCGGGGGACCGACGGCGGAAATTTGCGGCGAATCAGGGTGCTCAGATCGCCGTAAGCGAGCAAGGATTGGTCGGAAATGCGAATCCGAGATTACAACCGGAGAAATATGCGCCAATCCGGCGACTACCTTAAAGCACTTTTTTTTGCGCCGGGTGCTTCGCGCGGGCGGATTTCCACCAATTGCACGCGACCTTGGGTCGTTGATGGATAAAACGTAACTTACACTGTGAACGGTAAACAATGACATGGTTGTCACGAGTGTTATGACTCATTGTCTATCTAATACAAGCATGAAGGCATTTTGAGGTTTTATATAACAGATTCCACGACGAGCGGCACATGGGTCGGTAAATTACCGAGGTCCAAGCCAACAGACGAAACGTCGTCGACTCGACGGCGTCACCGTTGCCGAGCGCGCGTCACGTAGGCCCAACCCATTCCTCCAAGTACCAAGGCAGACGCGACTCGCATATCTTACTCCAGGCGTCAATGCCGACCCCAGCAAGGCTCCAAACAACTTGCTCCGTCACCAGCTACCTGCCCCGTTGTCACAGGCTCAAGGCCGTATCTGCGTGATGTAATCCCCTGGTTAAAAGCAATTGGTCTGGTACAAGCACACGGTTCTTGCAACTCGCTATGCAGGACAAGGAAGACCATGCAGTTACGATATGACGTACACTCATATCCGTGACGGCCGACAAACATGTACTTGTGCATGCGTCACCGCAACATGGCTCCAGGCGCGACGGGGTCCGTGAACTGCGACGCTCGGAGCCTTGGCAGCCAGACAGGAGCCATACTACTGGGCTGGCCAGCCTCTGCGTCACAGGGCGTTCTTGGCGATCATGTCTATGTAGTATCGTCCGTGGTCCGGGTCGATCGACGACGCATGATTGTAGAGCTCGATGCTCTTCTGCTTGGCGTCCGCAGCGCCGACCACGCCGACCAGCGCGCCAAGACGCAGATGCAGGTCTGCAAGAGTGACCACCACCCACTTGGCGTTCTCCTCCATCTCAATCAGCTCGTTCATCCACTGGACTTGCGCCTGAAGGAACCCCGCGGCGTCTTCCGGGGATGATGCCACCAGCTCCAGCATGGACGTCACCAGCCAGCGGTAGTAGAACCACGCGCTCTGGTCGTCCGGCTCCGTGAACACGGCCTGCTGGACGATGGCGATCTCTTCGAACACCACGTCAGCTGTGAGTGGAGCCGGCAGCGCTACACTGCGATGGTGCAGAGCCGAGTAGTTGGAGAAGTTCTGCTCCACCTTGAGCGTGGTGAAGGCCAGTTGATCTTCCTCCGACACACCAGCCAGCTTGCAGACGTGGCGACGGTAGTTCCAGCAGTGGAAGTTCCGCTCATCTGGCAGCAGATATCATTAAAAGACGCAGATTTAGCTTGCTGTAGAAGTATGGGGACCCCGTACAGCACGTTCCCACAGACGTACCGAGTTCCAGAAGCTTGTCGCACAGTCCGATCTCCTTCTTGAGGTCGCCGAGACCGCGGTCGATGATCCATTGCCGCTGGAACCACGCCGAGTACGACTTGGGGTTACGATACAACGCATCCTGATGGAAGAAGACATCACACAAGCATAGTTGAGCGCTCTACGCCTTTCATAAGAGCGGCATTGTACCAATGTAGAAGGAGGTGATGTCCACAGAGCCTTACGAGCGTGAGTTTGAGCTCCGTCTTGGCCATCTCCTGCATCTCCGATTTGGGGTCCTCAGCCTTCGCGGCCAGCGCGTCGATGGTCTCGCGGCGGTAGCTCCATACCACGTGGAACTCGGGGTTGAGGAGCAGCAAGTGGCTCGTGAGCGGCAGCACGTGCGGCTCGTAGAGCTGTTGCTTCTTGAGCGCCAACACCTTGCCCGCCACCTCGTGGTACATGCGCACCTTGGCCAGGTCCTCGCGCCGCTCCGCGTCCGTCTTCTGCTCCTCCTTCTCGCGTTCCACGCTCTTCACACGCCCGTGCATCCTCCCCTGGTTGCAATGCCCTTCGGCTCTGATCTCTTCCTTCGCTTTGCCGGATTGTCACCGGTCGATCTTCCGTCGCAGAGCTCCCTCGATTGAGTGTCTCATGGCCGCGGATTAGTGACATGCAGACGTACCGCAAAATGGTGGCACGAGCCACGTGGACGTGACGGAGGGCGACGCTTCACCTACGTGGCAGAAGACGTTCATGAAACTCCAAGAAATCGGCCTAGATTCTCTAGAAACCTAGAAATTAGGCCAACAAGAGCACCGATCGAATCTCTACAATCTCTGCAATTGGACAGGTGCATGCGTGGTGCGGTCTCGAGTTCGACTGCTTGGCGCTCGAATCGTGTGGCGAGCTGATGGCGATGGCACCGCTCATAGCGACGGGCGACGGCGTCGTGGAGCCAAAAGTGGGCGGCGGTTCGTGAGGACGATCTCATCCTGCCCATCGCAGGCTCGATGCCAAGGCCGAATGTCGCGAACTTTCCCAGACAAAACCGCGGCCCGCCTTCTTTCCCTCCAATCCGCAGCCCGCATCAGATCCGACGCCAGTCTTTTCCACCAATCCTATCGCGCCAAGCTTAAAACGCACTTGCTTCAAGCGTGAGGGAGAGACAAAGAGGCGGCCCAAAGGTGCTCATTTGCCCAGTTGCGGCCCAAGGACAAAACAGAAGGTAAAGCCGGCCGAGGAGAAGGAGGAAGGTCGCTCGCCGCCATGGGCTCGCAGTGCACGCTCGTGTCGGACCGCACGGACGACGCCGTGCAGATGCTGCTGGGCTTCGTGGCGCTGTCGTCGCTGTATGCCAAGTGGCACTTTGAGGAGCCGCGGCGGCCCGCCAAGGTCTGGTTCATGGACGCCATGAAGCAGGGCTCCTCGGCCGCCATGATCCACGTAGTCAACATCGTCTACGCCATCGGACTCGTGGACTTCTCCGACACGCCCGGGGATGAGGACCAGGTGCGTGACGCGGTGGCGCGTGCAGTAGCGCGGCGCGGGACAAAGAGCGAGTACACGGAGCTGACCTGGTTGGGGTTGTGCTGGCGGTGCGTATGGCGTGACTGTGTGTATGTCCAGTGCGCGTTCTACTTCATGAACGTGGTGATCGACACCACGCTGGGTGTGTACATTGCCTATTTGTTGCTGCAGTTCGCCACGGTGCTCGCGGTACGTCATCGTCTCCTTGCTCTGGTTCGCGTCGTCGAGTTGGGATCGGATGCTGTGATGGGAGTGCGTGCTCACCTAGTGTGCGCATGCAACAGGCGCGGCGCCACTGGTCAAGTATGCGCTGCCACGGGTTCTACGGCTCGCCGCCGTCGTGGCGGGTGTGGTTTCTGCAGCTGCTGCAGTGGTGCACGGTGCTGATCGTCATGAAGACGTTCGTGGGGCTGGTCATCTACGCGTTCTCGGCGCCACTGGGCTGGATGGGCTCGTTGCTCTTCCTGCCGCTACGTAGCCACCCGAAGGTCGAGCTGCTCATCGTGATGATCGGCTGCCCGCTGGTCATGAACATGGTGCAGTTCTGGATCCAGGACAGCTTCCTCATGGACCACAGCCAGCAGCCCCCCGAACAGCTGCCGCTGCTCATGCCTCCGGGCGAAGGCACGTCGGAGCTGCACAAGCCCGGCCGAACCATCACCAACGTCTCGAGCGCAGCCGACATGTACGAGATTCTATGACTTGGGAGCTTGGTGGCTTGGTGTCTGGCGGTCACGCGGCGCCATCACTGCGTGCGTGGGGAAGCTTGCGGACGCTGAGCAGATGCGTGGGATAGGCTTTCGGGGCTGACGAGTGTCTTTGGTCTACCTCTGTTTGTGTGGTGTGTGTATATTTCTTGGTGTTAGGCGGACATACCCGGAGGATATCGTGGCGCGCGTGTGAGACGGTCACTGGCACCGCTTGGACGCGGGCCCACGGACGCAGCAGCAGATGGATAGGTGCCGCCAGGTCTGCGTGCATGCGCTCATGTTTCAATTAATCATCTATATTATCATCGCAGGGCTTTCATTGTGGAGTGGGCGTTGGGCCCACCAGCGCCAAGCGAGTCTCCGCTAAATCGAACCAGGAAGGAGGCATTCACGTTCTCCTCGTCAACAGGGACTCGGAGAAGGTGAGGGCGAGGTCGAGGGAGCGGTGCTATCACTTAAGCGCTATGCATATTAGCTCGGTGAATTTTGCTTGCGCGTCTCCCAACTGGACCAGGGTACTTGGAATCCTACGGTTTGATGGAGGGAGCGCATTTCAGAGCATCGCACACACAGAGAACTAACGGTCTAACCAACTGTCGAATCGGTGAATTGTCTACTCAGATTCGAGCCAACGGTGCAACCAAACCGTGGTCTCTCCTGGCTGCTAGCCGCCACGTTGACTGCGAGCTTCTGCAACCTTGGTGGGAACTTTGTCGTTCATCCTCCAACTTGCAAGAGCCGATAAACGCACCGCCCAGTTGTGGGGTGCACCAGGTAGGTGATCAAGCTTTTCCATGTCTTCGTGGCGCGCAAAGTGTGACTTTCGCCGGATCTTGCCGTGAAACCTCGAACGCAACTTGACTGATGCCAGGCTGTTTGCAAGCCTATGCGGCGGGCGGAATTCTCTTTAGTAGTTGTTTTTGGCATTCCGTCATCTTACAGGACTACCAAGCTTGTGGCAACTGGATGCCGTGTGGCCGCTGCACGAGTCGCAAGAGCTGCATTAGCGTTCCAATGCCTCTTATTCGACTTCCTGCTAGTCCACAGCGTCGATTCGACACTTCCAGAAAGTGCCGTCTTTGCTTCTTCCCACGGGCCTGCTTTGTGCGCTTCACCTCGCAGGGACCAGCCGAGTTGTGAGGCCAAGAGCAGCATGACGACGTCCTTGTTCTAAGCCGAGAGCTCTATGGATGCTCCGAGATTTGCCGGGTCTCCACTCTGACCACTGGTATGTACAATGACGTATCTGCGATTGATGGGTCATGAGATACGGTGCTTCGACCTCTCTGGTAAATGCCCAACTGGAAGGCCTCATCACATCACTTGTCTGTAATCCTGATCAAACAAGTCGATGCTGTACTTCGTTTGTAGGGAGCACAGGACTCGATTCCAAGGAACTCGTGGCAAACCTCATGGCTGGCTGACGATTGCGGAAGATAGCGTTTTAGGATCACGCCTGAAAAATGCAATAGCCTGTAGCGATGGAGTAGAGCTTTTCACGAGGCCCCCCTCCCCCCAATCTTTCCACTGCACTCTCGGACCGTGGTCTATGGACAGTGACCGCTCCTGAGTACACCTAAAAAAAAACGCCCAACTGTCGAGTCCAACAGCATCATCTCGGTCCTGTTGACACTTGCTAAAGGAGCCCAACTGTCAGCCCAGCTCTATCAATCTCGTTGCTGTTATAGTTTCATTTGCCTTGAGCTGAGCTCGAACTTGCCCAAAACCTCAATGACAATACATGACCACGTTCTCTTCTCTTCGCTTCTAACTCCTGCCCCATGCACCCGCCAACTGCCTGCTTGGCCAGCTCACTCGCTCATTCTCCAATTCGCAGCTCCTGAGCCAAGCAGACTCTCGGAGACGCATGGACACTGCTCGTGCGAAAACAAAAACGGAGGGGACTACGAGCTTCGCATCGTTTCCAGCGGTGCTGTTCCGGTTCAAGGTGGAACTCGGGACGGAGCAGCAAGCAGGCCGGATCTGGCTCGAGAACAAAACGTCAAAGCAGCAGTGGTGCGTGCAGCAGCAGTAGAAACAACTTCAAGTGCATACTTGCTGCAGCGATCTCAGGTGCGCTTTTGTTTGTGTGCCAAACAGGGAATGTGAAGTGCCTGAGGTGGCGAAATTCGCTCCTGACGGCATCGTCATCCCGAGAGACATTGTGCTGAGCTTCACTGCAGTACGAAAGTGCCCAATCAACTCGTGGATTGCGATGGGATTTTGAACTGACACTCGTGTTGTGCTGCTCAAATTTGTAGGCGTCTCTCAAGGAGCAAACCTCGCAGGACTCTACGAACATGGCATGTGCTGCTCTTCGAGTTCAAAGCGACACCGAGAATCCCTGCCTGGTGGTGGTTCTGCCACTTGGCTTTCCCGCTATAACACAGACCGTGACGTACGCGTTCCCGATGACACCGCGGGTCGTTGACCGAGTGGAAGTGTTGGCAGCCCAGGTTCGAGACATCCAAGAGATCGTCGAAGCGCTTGAACAAACAGCACGAATTCGTGGCGGCCTTGACGAGGCGGCGATCGGACAGAATAAGCTGGGAACGCTGAACATACGTGTTCACCGCTTGGATTGTTCCATCGAGGACAAGAACAAATCGAAGCTGTACAGCGTCACGTTTTCCATCGGTGACGAGGCTCGCCGTACCCGCTTCGTAGCGCATGGTGCCAGAATTGAAGAAGTCCTGAGCTTTGACGTGCCAAAGACTTTGATCAGTGAAGACGTGGGGATCGACGTCCTTCAGCTCACCCGAAAGAAGCCCCTGGTGTCGACGAAGCAGACGCTGACTGACTTCCAGCAAGGCTTCGTGGAGCGAAAGATGACGTTTACATTCGGTCCCAAGTGTTCCCCCAACATCATCCAGCTGTACTTCAGCGTCAAGTGGACTCCTATGGGATCGTGAGAGTGAGGCACAGGGCTCATTTTACCTTGGTTGCGGCTTTTGGATCGAAATGAACTTGCTGGCAGTGCAACTGGAGTGGTCTGTGCTTTTCTTCCAAAGCTTGTGATGCGCGCAGTACATTGTGAAGCGAGTGTGAATGTTCGAATCGTCTACTAAGTTAGAGGGGCTTTCGGGCTTCATCGTGGTACGTTCTATCCTCCGCGGAGTGAATATTGCCCTTTTTGCTGTTCGATGCTCGAGCACGAAAGCTATAGACTGCTCGTTTGCCTGCCCCTCCACCCACACCACAGCGCGCATGCAGTGACTCTCCCGTACCGTTCTTTTGATCTTCACATTCAGATACATCCATAGCCTGGCATCTTCAAACTTTAGGTCCTGTTCGGACACACATGCCACACCGACACAAAAGACGAAAGCTGTCTGGTGCTACTGCACGCGTATGCGCAGTTTAGTTGCCTGCTTGCCTACCAACATTTACTGACAGTGAGCTAAAATCTCCTTACCACTCACACTTAGGCCCTATTCTGCCAACTTACCACCCGCGTACCTCGGCTGCTCCAGCTCAAGTCAGCGAGATCCTGCACAACATCACATCCACACATCCACACTGAGAAACTACACCTCACCTCAAAGGCGGGCCTGCCCTACTAGCTCTCTACTCGAGCGCCTCGAAGCCCCGTCGTTTGAGCCAGTCGGCAATGTAGAAGGTGCACTTGGTTGTGGAGAAAATGGCGGTGCCGTGGTCGAAGATCAGCGGGAAGTGCTCTTGCAACCACTGTAGGACTTCCAGTTGGCCCTCCCACACTGCCCGCGAGACGGCGCTGCCTGTGCAGCCCTCCGTGCGGTTAGCCTGCAAGAACAGGAGGACCTCAAAGTATCCGCCGCACGCAGCGTCGTCCATGGCCTGAACAGTGCAGCCTTCCATTCGAGTTTCATGCAGCCACTTCAACACATCCAGGTGACCACGTCCTGCTGCGGTGTCCATCGCCAGATACGTGCAGCCTTCGGTCCGATGTGCATGTAGCCACTGCACAACACACAGATGGCCACTTCCAGCAGCCGCATCCATTGCGTCCACCGTGCAGCCTTCAGTCCGATGTGCGTGCAGCCACTGCACAATCTCCAGGTGCCCATTGGCTGCTGCCATGTCCATGGCCCGCGTTGTGCAGCCTTCGTCTCGATTCTCATGCAGCCATTGCACCACGTCCAAGCTGCCATTGCCAGCTGCTTCGTCCATCGCAGCCGTCGAGCACCCTTCAGTCCGGTGCGCATGCAGCCACTGGACAATAGCCATGCATCCTCTTGCAGCGGCGCCGTCCATCGCTTCGCGCGTGCAGCCCTCAGAGCGATGCTGATGTAGCCACTTGACCACATCGAAGTGTCCATTACTCGCTGCGCCGTTCATCGCGCCACGGGTGCATCCTTCTGAGCGGTGGTCATGCAGCCACTGGACGACATCCAAGTGACCATTCCTGGCTGCTCTGGTCATGGCGTCTTCGCTGCAGCCTTCTGTGCGACGCTTGTGAAGCCACTGCACTACTGCGAGGTGTCCACCCTTTGCTGCGTCGTCCATGGCACGAACAGTGCAGCCTTCACTTCGATGCGCGTGCAGCCACTGCACCATTGGCAGGTGGCCATTACTCGCGGCACCGTTCATTGTGCGTCGCGTGAACCGTCCCCAATTGTGCTCATGGAAGAACTCCACCACCTCCACGTGGCCTCCAGCTGCAGCTTCATCCATGCAAATGGGCGCCCCAGGGTCGAATCGTCGCTTGCTCAAGAACTGCACGATGCCAAAATGCCCAGCTGCTGCAGCGCGCTCAATAGCATCGACAGACCACTCGTTGAGTAACTCGGCCAGCCACTGCACTACCTCCAAGTGACCATTCGCCGCTGCATCTGCCAGCATCGAGGCGCTCGCAGAAGACCGCCGGGCATTGTGCTCATGCAGCCATTGCACAGTGGCGAGTTGGCCACTGGAAGCTGCTGCCGCCATCTCCCCGCCACCCCAGCACACGTCGTTGTGTTCGTTCTGTAGCCATTTCAGCACCTCCAGCTGACCGTGACGCGCTGCGTGCTCCACCGCTGACGTGACGCGCACGGACGGGAAGTACCGACAGAGCCACTGCACGACGCATAGATCCCCACGCGCCGCTGCAGATGCCATGGCCGTTGCGAATAGCCATTGGCGATACGATGTGTCTACTGGCCCAGGCAATTGCTCCTCTCGCGCTGCCACCCGGTCCAATAGTCGGACGCAAACTTTTCCGATTCCGCCTCGTTCCACTGCGCGCGGGATGCTGAAGCGTACACTCGGATCCAGATACGCGTCGACCAAGCGCAGTACGTGCGGTAGCGCCGCCACGCGCGTGTGCGGGCGGAATACCGCCACCACGCTGGCCAGAACGTTTGGACAGCGTGCTCCAGCGTCGCTTGCGTTGTCTCCAACGTCGGAGCACCGCGACGCGGTCAGTGGCGCCGCGCAAGAGCCCACGCGCTGTCGCGTGCGTCGGTCCACCTCCTCGCTAATCATAGCGGAGTACAGCGGCACTGGGCGTCGCGCCGTGCAGCTCGCAGTCGGTGGTCGCTTGATCTCGCCTCGCCTCGTGCTCTGGCCTGGAGTCTCTTTTGCTCCCGATAGCGAACGGCCGCGAACAAGACGTTGTCGTCGTACACTAAGTTTCCATGATCTAATTCCCTGCGAAACTGCTAGAAACCGTTTTGACAAGTGAGATGAAATCAACGGCATTCGGCTTTGTATTTGTTTTTTTATTCCCTCTGGTATCGCATTTCCTTGTTTCTTTAGTTATTGTAATTCGTTGCATATCGACGTGAGAAGAAGCGGTTGTCCGTAAAATTGTCAAATTTACACCAATCAAAAATTTGAAGCACTTGACTTTTGTCCAATGGAAGCATTGCTTTTGCTGCTTCGAAATGAAGATTCTGGCACCGCCGCTTTAGTAATTTAGTATGAAACGCTCGTTGTAGCATAGCGGATCAAGATGACGCCCAGTTGGGGAGTGTGTGGCTGGACGCGGTTCCTGCTCTCCTTTTGTTCCAGCCTTCGGGCAATGCGCCTCTAGGAAGCGAGATGGCCGCTGGGCTCGACCTTGCCAAGGGCACACTGGGAGCGTCGTATCTCGGTCGCATTGGGGAGCTCCTGGTGTGGGCGAGGTTGGGTTGAGCTGCAGGCGAGTAGGTGCACTTTTAGGTGCTCTGGTGAAAGGTAGCACGCTCAGCTTGAAATCGTGTCAAGGCGAAAGGCAAGGTGGCGAAAGTTCGAGGGCACCTGGAGTTTTGCCGCGCCTATCGAAAGTCGCTGGCCCGCTTTCGAGCTCCCGATCCGACAGATGCTGAGCTGGTGGCCGTGCTGGAGTGCCTTTGGGATGAATGAGCGC
>JAADYJ010000242.1:0-29133 GCA_023338205.1 Halophytophthora polymorphica
GGGATGCCCAAGCGCCCAAGCTTCTCGGAGCTGCCAGCCGCCCCACCACTGCCGGTGGTTGCGACTCACGGCAAAGCACGGCACGAGGCAAAGCGGGAGCACCATGTAGCCTAGCGTGCGGGACAGCGCGGCGCCCAGGAAGCCCAGCGGCGTGTGGTACGTGAGCACGTAGCCGACCAGCGCGTTGGCGCAGTTGCCCGCGCGAAGAGCACCATGGGCTTGACCACGTTCTGGGCTTGCAGCAGCGGCACATCTCGTAGATGACGGTGAACTGGCCCGCGAGACATTCCGGGAAAGCTCTTAAAAACTTCAAGAAGAGGTGATGTGATTGGCTGAAATTGCTCAACATTATATCCAATCGAAGCCTCGCCCGCCCTGTGGGCTTTAAGTGCCTTGCCGCAGCGACTCCTTGGCCTGCGCTCTGGACCCTGGACGGCCCAACACCAGCTTGGAAGCGGCGGGAGCATGCCGCCTCGGACGATGCGCGCGCGCGCGGCGGCCAAGAAAGCCCCCAAGGCCAGCAGCAGCAGCAGCACGCGCAAGCGGCGCCGTACTCCGTCTGAGGCTTCGTCGGAAGAGGGCGAGCGGGATGCGGAGGAAGAGGAGCTGGTGGCCCGCGCGAGCCGCGACTCGCGCAAGAAGCGCGCAAGTAGCAGCTCCGGCGGCGAGAAGCGCAAGAAGGGCGTCATCCTGGCCGAGTTTGCGAGTTTGGACGCGCTGCTGGACAACGACCTGGCCGAGAAGCGCAAGAAGAAGCGGCGCGAGCAGAAGCTGCAGCAGCTGCGCGCCGAGAGCGCGGCCGCGGACGCAGACGACGGGTCCTCGCCGCTGGGCAAGCTCATGACGCACATGGCCAGCAGCATGTCGAGTCTGAGCGCGGACAGCCACCTCTTCGCGGCCACGGAACTTCCGCTCAACCAAGAGAAGTTCGGCTACGTCTTCGCGCCCATTACAGAGGTCGAGTCGCCTCCAAGTGGCTGCGTTTGCTTCCCTGGACACCTCGCCGCGATCGCTGACGTTGTGGTATCCATGCTCTTTGCTTTCCCTTCTAGCCACTGCCCTTCCGCGTGTACAAAGCGACCGAAGCGGAGCTCAGCAGCGAGCTGGGACTTGTGTACAGGGCTATGGAGACCTCGAGCGACGCGGAACTGAGCAGTCTACTCTGGTCCAAAGCCATCCTCCTCCGCTGTCTGCTTGCCCAGCCGTCCAAGCCCTTGACGCGGCACGGGGCTGTCTCGTCCTCTCCGCCCGTGGAGGTGCCCGAGCGCATTGGCTCTTGGTTGTTTAAGACGAGTACGTACGTGTGCGCTCTCGTCCCTACAAGGCCGCGAGCCGGGCGCTAAGGTCGCGTTGTGTCTTGTGCCGCTTTGTCGACGCAGTGTCGACGCACAGCAGCAGCCACGTGGCCAATGGCTGCTTCAGCAACTTGTTCCTGGCCATGACGTCCGAGCCTGACGCGCCCGCGTCGATGCGGAGCGCAGGCCTCCCACTCGCGTGCTTCATCCACGCGATCGAGGACTTCCGCTCAGCCTTTGGCGCCCAGACGCCAGCCATCCGCATGGCCTGGCAGCCTTCCATGTACGACTTCCTGAACGCCTTCCGGGCCTACGGCTTCCACGACACGAAGCGGTCCATGAGCGTCAAGAGCAAGATCCACTCGACGCCGCCGTCGCCCGTGGACCGCAAGGGCCAGGCAACTCGCACGCTGCCCTTCCCGACGACCAACATGCAGCTCGTGCTCATGTACCTCGTGCTGTGTCTGCGCACCAAGGCGCTCACGCTGGATGGCTACGACGCCTTCAGCTTCACCATGTTCTTCCTGCGCATGCAGTTTGAGGCCGACATGCACGCCAGCATCGTGGACCTGGCCACCATGTGCATCGAGGAGCTCCTGGACGTCTTCCCGCGCATGGAGTGGCGCAAGGAGTGGGCGCCCTCGCTCGTGCTGCGCATCGCCGGTGCCAACGAAGGGCTCTTTGACTCAGCTGCCGGCTGGCTGGCCGTGGCGCGTCGACTGCCACGGACGATGCGCGGCACACAGCTCACAACGGGCTTGGCCATCTACGTCCTGCAGCACCGCATCGACAAGAAGCCGCAGGAAGGCGTACGTCGCGTCCACGTGGCTGGCCTTGCAAGGTGCTGGGCCACGCGACTCACTTTGTTATGGTCTTGCTGTGCGTTGTGCGTTGTGCTGCTGTGCTGGACGCAGTCGACGTCGGAGCGGCCGCTCAAGTTCCCGATCCAGAGCGGCCTCGTGCTGGACATTGTGGCCGGCATCGTGGAGAACCTGACGGCCAAGTACACCGAGACGCGGCAGGCCGGCAAGACGAGCAAGACAGCGCCGCCCTTTGACCTACTGTGCAAGAAGGTGGCGCTCATGGACCTGGCGCTGCAGGCCTTCCTCAACATCCTCACGCACAAGGAGATGGCGCTCATGCTGCGCAAGCTGGACCAGCTCGCGGGCGCGCACAAGTCCACCATGTCGGCCAAGTGGCACGAGCTCAAGACGCTCGTGAGCCTCATGCACCGCAAGTATTCGCTCGACAACCTGCGCATCGGCCGGAGCTCCTCACCCGCCGCAAAGACCGTGCTCTTCTGCGACGACGACAACGACAAGTGAGTCCAGCAGACCAGTCCGCAGGGCGACACCTCGACGTCGACAAGGCCGAGCAAGGGGACGAATAGACTCCACGCTCACGTCGTGCTGTTCCATGGCTGCTAGTCGTCCGCCGTTCTATCGTCTGGGCCTGCGACGCTTCTTCCATCCTGCCGCTGACCTACTGCTGGGTCTGCGTCAGCGCCGCGTACTGCTTCTGCAGCTTCACCTCGGTCAGCTGCTGCGTGTTCACCTCGTTGGCCAGCCGCGTCAGGCGGCTCTGCAGCGCCAGCTTCTCCAGGGACGACAGGTTCTCGAAGCACGCCTGCTCGATCACCGCGTTCTGCAGCTCCGTCCTCTGACGACGCAGAGCCGCCAGCGCCTGCTCCGAGCGGCGGTAGAAGCCGCCGTTCACGAGTCGCACGCGGTCCTCGAGCTTCGCGGCGCGCTTCGAGAGCGACTGCTCCATCTCCTGGAGCTCCGCGAACTGCGCCTGCACGGCGCGCAGCTTGTCCTCGTGCTTGGTCGCGAACTGGAAGGTCACGTCCCCCGTCGTCGCGTCGCCGTCCTCGGCCTTGCAGAGGTACTTGGCCTGCGCCTCGGTCCACTTGGCGCCCAGCTCCGCCCTGTCCTCCGTCGTCCACAGGTCGCCTCCGTCCCCACTCAAGCTGGCCTCGATCTGCACCATTTGCCGGGCGTGATCCAGGTCGCCGTCCGCCAGCAGCTCGAGCGGCGGCACCGCCACTGCACGCGCCGATTTCTTGCGCTTTTTGCTGCTCTTTTTGCTCTTGCCGTCGTCCACAGGGAACTTGACGGCGTCGTGCTCGAGCAACCGGCACATCTCGTCCGCGACCTCGGCCACAGCGCAGTGCACCAGCACGTGCTTCACCTTGGCCGGCCGCGGGAGCTCCTTCTGCACGGCCAGAGATCGCCGCTTGAGCTGCTTCTGCCGCTCCAGCTCGAGCTGCTGCTGCTCCCGTGCCTCGCGCTCGCCGGCGTCCTCCTCGGGCCTCGCCACCGCCACGTCCTCCTCCTCCTTCTCCGGCACGTTGATCTCGTACTCGTTCTGCGGGGCCGGGAGGCGACTCAAGCCGTCACGCAGACTGGCCGCCAGTCTCTTGGCCCGAGCCTTCTCGGCCTTGGCACTCGTGGTCTCCTCGCCGACCGACTGCTCCGGGTTGATGCCCAGCTCGTCGCGTAGTGGCGTCCGCGTGGACGTGGCCAGTGGCGTCTTGTCCGCGGCGCTGCTCCTCTCCGATGGCGTGCGCGACGGCGTGGCGCCCTGGTAGCCCGTGCCTTCGAACAGGTCCACATTGTCGCCGCCCAACAAGGGCGTGGTGCTGTTGCGCATGGCCAGGAGGTTGGCTGTCTCCTGTCGGATCGTGTCGTGCACGTCGCCCGTGGCGCGAGAGGACGTGGCGCTGGCCCCCGAGTCGCCTCCACGCAGCGGCGTGGCCGTGTAGTCGCCCAGGAGCGAGCGCGTTTCGGTGGCCGAACCGCTCTCCAGCGCCAACTGCGCCGCGTGCGACGCGTGCAGCCCGAGCTTGGCCAGGTCCGAGAGCTCGGCGTTGGAGACCACGGGCGCCGGCAGGTGCAGCGCCGAGCGCTTGATGGCGTGCACGGGGTCGTTCTTGTCGTTCACAGCCGCGATGACCTGCGGCAAGTTGGTCTTCATGAGCGACTTCTGCCGCTTGGCGTCCTGCTTGCGCTCCTTCTTCTCCTGCGCGTCCCGCCGCACGCCTTCGAGCTGGTCCAGCTGCAGCATGGCGCGCTTCGGGTCGAGGCCCTGGCTCGACACGCGCTTCTCCTCCGAGACGTCAAAGAAGCCCGCGGGCACGTCCTTCTGGAACGGGATCTCGCGCGCGTAGTCGATGAACTTGCGCTTCTTGAG
The DNA here is from genome assembly GCA_023338205.1 of Halophytophthora polymorphica. Classification (NCBI taxonomy): domain Eukaryota; phylum Oomycota; class Peronosporomycetes; order Peronosporales; family Peronosporaceae; genus Halophytophthora; species Halophytophthora polymorphica. The sequence goes on from JAADYJ010000242.1 coordinate 4,488, forward strand.
GCGGCCCTTGTTGCCCGAGATGCCCGCGGCCTTGAGCTCGCGCTTCTTCTGCAGCGCCGCGAGCCGCCGAGCCTCTTCCAGCTGCTTCTCGCGCGCCTTGCGCTTCGCCTTCTTGCCTTTGGTATTAGCCAGACGCGCACGAGCCTCCGATAGCATCTCCTTCTCGTCTTCGTCCATGTCCACGGGGTCCGGCCGCGCCGGCTTGTTCTCCGGGTTGGGGTCGATCTCGCCCGGCCGCAGGCGCCGCGGGTCGTCGCTCACGTCCACGCCTTCCTTCTGCTGCGCCGCGTCCAGCAGGCGCTCGTAGTGCTCCATGCACTGCGCCGCCGTGCGGCCCACGATGGGCGCGATGGTGCGCCACTGCGACGGCATGAGCTTGGCCAGGTGGAGCAGCTTCTCCTCCTCCTCGCGACTCCACTCCGTCTTCTTGATGGACGGGTCCAGCCACTCGTACCAGCGCGCCTTGCACTGCTTGCCCGACTTGCGCGACAGCAGCGACGCCACGCGCGCCCACTGGTTCATGCCGTACTTCATCACGGCAGCCTTGAGGATCTCATCCTCCGTGTTCTTCCACACGCCGCCCTTGATCATGATGCGCATGCTGGGCCCAGCTCTCTCTGCAGCGCGCGCGCTGTCACCTCTCTCCCTCGCTCTTCTCTGTCGCGCTTCCCCCGCTCTCGCCTCCTAGCGGCCCTGCACGCCGCGAGCTCTTCGCTTCCTTTGCCGCCGCTTGACGCTTTCGTTCACCCGCTTTCGCCTTTCGCCGTCTCCCCGCCCAACCGAAAAGCCACCGAATAGTGCCTCCTGCGCCACTATTCGGAAGCCGCTCCGTTTTGCCACATAATTCCGTACCAAGTAAAACGGAGTTCCCAAAATGCTAGCGACCTCAAGAGCTAACTCAATAAATGACAGGTTTTAGAGTATCCTATTGGTCGCTTACATGCATTACATGAGCAATTGAACGCGTTCCGTTCGCCAACGAGGGGGCGCTCCATTATTCTTCAATCAGCTCGCCAAGATCTTCCGGACCAGCATTGAAGTTCGAGACAAAGCAGAGCGCTGGCATTCCGCACTCGGACGAGCAGCTAGGTGCTCGTCGCTAGGTGGCCTTCGGCGCAGTCGGGCGGGCAGAAGAATGGACGAGCGCGGCAAGAGTCTGCAGACGCAACTGCAGTTCATGGAGCGCAACGGGCGCGCGCTGGAGGAGCTGGTGGCCAAGATGCTGCGCGCGAGAGAGGCGCAGGAGGGTTTCCTGGGCACCTTCGCCAAGAGCCTGGAGGATATCGCCGCGCAGGAGGAGTTCCCGCCGCTGGCGCAGTGTCTGGGCAGTTTAGGAGAGTGTGGCAAGAAACTGGCGAGCGAGAGCCACGAGGTGATGTTGCAGCGGCCCGAGTCGGAGATCCTGCTCGCCATCACACAGATCCAGGACTGGGCCATCGTGCCCATGAAGGTCAGCCGGTATGCGAGGTGACGCGAGTGCGCAACGCCTGACGCAGGCGTTGTATGTGCCAGTAACCTTCGTGCGAGGGCAGTGCTGACGGCGTGATGGTGATGTATCAGCGTTTGCTGGAAGACCGAGAGAATGCGCTCAAGATCGAGGCCAAACTGCAAAAGGAATACGACGCCCTGAAGGTGAGTACGAGCGCCCGCAAATGCGAGGGATAATTTGGGTGCTGCGTGGCGCTAACGGTTTCGCTGGCGCCGATCGCTGGGTGTGCGCTAGAGAGGGAGTTCAGCAAAGGACAAGGAGAAGAAGCTGCGCATGCTCTCGGACCAGAAGCGGCGGGTAGAAAACGTCAATGCGCTCCTCGACACTCACATGAAGAACTTCGACCACTACCGCATTCTCAAGATGAAGGTACGGCTGCCAGCCAACCTGTATTGCCCCATTCAGGCCGTGGATCTGAGGAGTCGTTATGTGGGCTCATCAACGAGTGCGTCGTGCTCGTGGTCACTGCTTGCAGAAAATCGTCAGCGAGCTTGCTCGTTCGCAGGCGTTCTACCACGCGAAAGGGCTGGAGTTGTTCGCCGCTCCGTGCCAATCCATCTCCAAAGTGTACCCGAATGACGGAGGTACTGCTGACTCAACTGCATCTGCATCCTGCCGTTTGGCCTGCACGCGCTCTGCTTGTGGTGGAGCTGATTGTGTAAATGCATGTGGCTCGTTGTCCTCCTTTCAGCACCAGGAATGGCCGGCTAGCTCTGGCGATACACATTACGAGTGGTTTCGCGAGGCCGAAGACACTTGTGTAGGATGCATACATGTCGAGGATGCAGATGCTGTGGCTTGCCATGTGCATTGAGCCCTGTGTGACGTCCTCGCTGCTTGTGCCAAAAGATTGACAGCCCTGACAATCCACGATAAGCTGCTTTTCTTGGCAGACTCGTCGTATGACCACCCATGGTCCTACATCCAGGAGCGTTCTATGGAGTTCATGTCCCTAAAGCGCTACGTGCTTCACAATGTGCAAGTCCAAAATTAGCGAGACATCCCAAGCTCCAAGGATAATAGTCTGCACCTGCGCTCTTGTGCATTCCGCCATTCGTGCACGGCTGCCCAAGGGCTCGGCAAGAAGCGTGAAAAGGTCATGGGGAAGACGAAACTCATAGGGAGCGACAGCTTGGCAGCTAATTCGGCTCGCAGTGGTCTGGGCACGGACAGTGCAACTCAGGGTGCGGTCACTGCAGCATTTCTGCAGGCGAAGAAGCGAATCGGTGGGAAACATGCGCCCGTGGGCTACTCGTTCGAAGAGCGCGTGTTCTGCGATCAGGACACGGCACCGGACAAAGCTGCGGCGAAGCAGGAGGTCGTGGAGACGCTGCGCTCGCGCATCTTGTCGGCGGACAAGCCTTACTGGGACCAATCCACCTCCAACTGGGACAACATGCAGATGACGGGCAAGTGCTACAAGCGGACAAACGTGAATGCCGAGGTAAAGACTTTGCGGGTACTGGGTGGTCGAGGGCAGAGCTCGGCCATCTGAGCTAAGATCGTGAGTGTGTCTAAAGGCTGACTACTTACCCGTATTTCCTTTTGGGTATTGATTGGGCTCTGCAGCGGAATCGAGCGCACATGTTCGTGTACAACCTGCGCGCCGAGAAGCTGCCGAAGAAGAACCCGACGCTCAAACCCAAGTCCAACCGCTTCAACACAGGCATCCTTGAAGTCGCCCTGAAAGACGAATACCTAGGCGAAGCCTTTGGCGATGAGCGCGTGATGCAGGTACGTTTCCAAAGGGCTACCTACCCACGGCTGCATCGGGCGTCGATCTACATTTACTAACACCAACCGTGCTTGTCTCCATTCATGGCCTTCGGCTATTGACTACTTCTATCCTAGGGCATCAGCAAGACCGTGGAGGAGCTGCCGAACCACCCGGATCTCCGCGACACGACGCCCTGGAACCTGTCGGTGGAACTCACGAAAACCGCGCGCAAGGATCACGTATGTCTGGGCAGAGTTGTGATGCGTACGCGCTATCCGTTATTGCTGCGCTAACCTTTCGCTTGCATTTGACGGGCTTGCAGTTTGCCACGCTAGAGGCTGGACGCCAGGCCAACAGCAACAAGTGGCGGGGCAAAATGTCGTCCAAGCCCGATTACAAGAGCCCAGAGCAGCTCTCCAAGGAGCTGGCCGAGCGCATTCGCCAAGAAAAGCAGGAGCTCGTCGCTAAGATGGCCGCCCAGAGGGCCGTTGACTAACCTATTTCCTCAAGCAGAAGCACTGCGTGGCTGTGCTTCATGTACCCTCCCTTCGAAATGGAACCCCGCGCTTGTATGCCTCTAGGAGTCGATCGCTGTCGCCCGCGGAGGCATTTTGCTGTCCTTCGCTCCATGGAGTTGTGAACGGACGCGACGGTTGCAAGCCGGCGCCTCCACGTCTTCGTCACTCCCAGCGAAGCTTCAAGACACCAACCTCAGCACGCAGTAGAACCCAGCACAGCAGCCAAGCGAAGATCATTCCAGAGCAAGCAACACGGACCAAGATGTCGGCGCCCAGTCCCCCCGAGTCGCTGGTGCAGTACGGAGACCCGATCTTCACGGGCGAGACGCTTGATCCGCCCAAGAGAGTGCCGGGCACGGCCAACTCGGCCGTGTCCTCGTCGACTTCCAACACCGTCTCGGCCGCCGTGGCTGCTGCGGCTGCTGCAGACGCGTCCGGCTCGGGCAACGGCAAGAACGATGGCGTCGCGCGGGTCGAAGACATCCTCAACGCCATGCTGCCTCCCCAGTACGTTCATGCGCCTCTCTCGTGCATCCAAGACCCGGCGAGTGCCAATCTAATGTGTGCCACGTGTGTGTGTGTGATGTCAGGATGTGGTCCGAAGAGACCTCGGGATACTGGCTGCGCTACGCGTCCAGCGTGCCATCCACGCGGTTCGACGTGCTGCGGCTCCAAGAAGCTCTGGACGCCAAGCTCCTACAGCGGCAGGCCCGCGAGAGCGGCATCTGCCCCGTCCGCGAGGACCTGTACACACAAGCGTTCGACGAGCTTATCCGGGAGGTGACACTCAACTCTCCGGAGCGTGGTCTGCTTCTACTGCGCGTGCGCGACGAGTTGCGGCTTACTACGGCCGCCTACAAGACGCTCTACGACTCCAGTCTCACCTTTGGCGTGCGCAAACAACTGCAAGCCGAGGACGGCATGGGCGATCTGGCCGAGCAGATCGCCAAGCTGCAGCGGGACAAGGCCGATGGCGAGAGCCGCGTGGCCGAACTCACCAACAAGCTCGAGGTCATCGAGAAGCGTGCGGCGGAGCGCAAGGCGCTGCAGGAGAAGAAGTGCAAGGAGGAGCTCGACTTCCTCAAGTACCAAGGCCAGCACCTCGACGCCTTCCTCAAGTCCGCGGGCGGGGGAAGCAGCGGAGGTGCCGGTGGCGGGGCTTCCGGCGGGGCCAACGCTGGAGGCAGTGCAGGCAGCGCCAAGTGATCGAACGCACCGTCCAACAGGTAACTCACCAGGTTGGAACCCCGCACACTTGTCTTGCAAGAAGGACACTGCAGGACACTTGAGTTGTCCCCGATGGTTGCAGGTAAAACACACGGAGGATTGCAGGAGAAAGCGTCGTTCGAAGCGCATCCAGCTGCTACAGAAGCCCCGAGACGTCTCCGAGTTTAGTCCTCCGATGTCTCGCCATCTTCGTCTTCCCCATTGCCGCCGTCATCAGTCGTGGGCCGCGGCTTGGCCATCTCGGTGGCCACCTCGGTGAGCAGTGCATAGGCCGCCGAGACGTACTTCTTCTGCTCCTGCGCGAGTTGGCGCCGCACGTGCTGACGCTGCACATGTGGCAGCAGGAAGCTGGCCACCAGTTCCCGCACCACCGTCTCGTCCGAGTCCATGGCGTCCTCCAGCTGCAGCACGATGCCGGCCACGCCAGCGCTGCGGACGTGCAGCTCCCGCAGCGCCTGGGCGTGTGCCTGTTCCAGTGCCACGTCCGCCAGCATGTCGTCCACGAAGTCGCGCGCCGTCTCCTGATGCACCAGCGCCACGCGACGGAAGACCTCGTCCTCGCGCTCACGCAGCAGATCCTCGGCTTGCCGGCGCCCGCCCTCCTCCACCTCCCGTCGCCGCCGCTGCTCGGCCGCACGCGTCACGAAGGCGCGCATCTTGGCCACCTCGCGAGACCGGGCCAGCTCCTTGGACAAGAAGTCGAGCATCTCCGAGACCACTTCGCCTTCTGCTCGGGTACGTGCGGCGTCAGCCACGCGTTGCTCGGCCTGCTCCCCACCGTGCTGCAGGTCGCGCTCCAGCCGCCGCTGCGTCGCCAGCTGCTCGTCCGCCGCGCGCAGCTCCGCGATGAGCTCGGCCCGCCGCTCCTTGCCTTCGAACATCATGTTCTGCACGGCGCGGCCGCGCAGCAGCTTCTGCAGCAGTCGCACCGCGTCCGCCACCTCGTGCTCCGCCGCTTCCGCGCCACTCGCCAGCGCGTACTCGGGCGTGGGGGGCCGAGCCAACGGCACCTGCTTCTGACTCGCCCGCCGCGTCATGACGCCAGGTGTCGTCGCCGTCGCCGTCGCCGTCGCCGCGGCAGTGGCGCCCTCGAGCTGCTCTTTGCCCTTCTTGATGACGGCCTCCATCTTGAGCAGATGCGCCTCCACGGCCGCCTGCTTGCGCTCCTTGGCCGTGCGGGTGCTCTTCTCGCGCGGCTTGTACTTGCCCGCAGGCGGCACGAGCATATGCGGCGGCAAGGCGCTCTCCAGTTCCCGCAGCGCGTCCAGCTGCAGGAAGCTCGTCTGGCCGATGCCGAGCTCGCGCACCTCCGTCTTGCCAGCTTTGCCGTCTCGGGTCGTGGGCGCGTACACGCGCGAGCCAAAGCGGGCGTACTCGGCCACAATGTCCCGGCGTCGCGAGGCCGTCTGGGCCTCCGCCTCGACGCCCCGGCGCTTCGTGAGCTTGCGTAAGGCCGCCACGCGCTGCTGCTGCAGACGCTCCAGCGCGTTCTCCTGGCGGTGCACGAGCCGCTGGCGCAGCGCCTCGAGGCGCTGCTCGGCCAGGAAGGCCGTCTCCTTCTCGCGCTCGCGCAGCGCCTGCTCCAGCAGCGCCACGCGCTGCGCGTGGAAGGCGTCGATCTCGGCCTCGCGGAAGGCCCACTCGCGCGTCTCCTGCGCCTCGAGCATGGCCTTGCGCAGCGCGAAGCTGGCCTCGTCCGTCATGGGCGGCAGCGACGCCTCGAACGCGCGCTTCTTGCGGTGCCGCTCGAGGAGCTCCAGCTCGGCTTGGCCCACCGGGAGCTGGCCCTGCGCGTGCCGCAGGCCCGCCAAGGCCGCGATCTCTGGTGTGGCGCCCGACGCCGTCTTTTGGATGGTGTAGTCGGGCGTGTAAGGCTCCGTCTGCGCCTCCGAGTCGCGGTAGGCCGTCTGGACGCCCACGGAGCGCGCGCTGCCGTCCTGCGCGTCGTGTGGGGCCGACACGCCCGTCGACGCAGCGTCACTCTCACGCAGCGCCTTCCCAGAGCCACGTAGAGGCGAGTTATGGGCCGAGGGAGGCCGTGCTGGGGCCAGTAGCACCTCGGGTGGCTCGGCTTGGAGATGCGGGAGAACCGGACGGCTGTGGTACTTGACGCGCTGGCTGCCGCTCACCATGGCGCTGCCCTCGGCCGGGTGCTGGTTGTCCATGGCGCTGCTGGTGGCCGCCGGCTTGGAGCCCGCGCGGAAGACGCCCTTGCGGAAGGCGCCGCCCGAGCTCGACACCGTGTACACCGGGTCTGGAGACGTGCCATCCACGTCGCGGTTAGTGGCGCACATCTAGAGAGCCAGGAGAGCGGCGGGCCACGCACCGTAGACCGGGTCCAGCGCGCGCGACGGCGCCAGGTGCGACATGGCTCGCAGGTGCTCGCAACAGCACCAAGCGCGGCGAAGACGGCGACGCGAAGAGGGTCTCGTCGACTCTTCCAGGCGCGTCCTTGCCGGGAGATGGAGGCTGGGAACGGCTGGGCGTGCCTGGCAGGCCGTTTCGGGGCGCCGCCTGGTCGGTGGGCGGGCCCGCAGCGCGCGCCTTATTAATAGCGGGGCGTCGCGTGACGCCCGCAGACGCAGCAGAGGCGCAGGCGCCGCATGGAGCGGACGCTCCTCTGCTCAATGCTCCATGTCATGCTCGAGGTGCCCTTTCGACACCTTCAAGGGCCCTCAGCCAATCGGAGGCGCTGGCGAGGGAGCCGAAATAAATCAGACGGGAACAGAGCGGGGCTTTCCGGCCAAAGATATCACATCCAAACACACATGGGTCGTTCTGCACGCTCATTTGCGGAGCGAAAACAGTGCTTTGTAGATGAACGGGTGCGATTGGTCTAGAAGAAGGACGCTTTCCATTCGCACGGGTTCCGCGCGCGTTCTCGAAAACCTCACTTTTCCGGGTAAATCATTGCCATGCAGAAAACGGCGCTTGGTTATTTCTTGGGAATATTTCGCTCGGCCCGGCCTTCTCGGGCGTCTTGCGGCTGATTTCGCTCGCTTGTGCACGCGCGTCGCGCCGCCTTCTCTGCCCAGACGCTCGCTCGCGTGCTGCCACTCGGCGGTTTGTGCCCGGTGGCGCTACTCCTGCTGCTGCCGCTGGCACAGTCTGCGTGCCACGCACGCGGCGGCCCGCATGGCGGCACGAGGTTCATTCACTTGGCTACGCTCGCGCGTTCTCTTGGGCGCGCCGCCAGCTGCGCGCTCGGTCTCTGCGCGCAGATCCCGCCCCTGATCGGGCCGCAAACCGCGTTCTTTTTTGCGCTTTGTGCCCCGCTTGGACGCTTTTGTGGCGCTTCGACGCTTTTGCGCCCCGTTTTGGTCTTTTGGCGCGGCTTTGGTCCGCACGAGACGGCCTCCATCCGACCAGAAGGGGGAGCTTTTCTCCTGGCGCCACTTGCGGGGGGAATGGCGCATTTCCGCTTTTAGGCCGACGCGCTCATCCGCCGTTAGAGAAGAGAAGCAGCAGCAGCAGGCAGAGCAGCGCGAGGTGCGAGCAGAAGGCGGGCCAAGATGAGCGGCAGCAGCCTGGAAATGGTGCCTGGCGCCAAGTGCTACGTGCCGGACGAGACGCACGTGTGGCTGGCGGCCGAGGTGCTGCGCGAGGAGAACTCTGGCGACGGCAAGACGCGCAAGATCTTCGCCAAGGTGGAGCTGCCCGACGGCGAGACGGAGGAGCGCGAGGTGGACATGCTGTCCAAGAAGACCCAGGCGCTCATGGCCGGCCAGCAGCTCGAGTCGCTGCCCTTCCAGAACGAGAACGTGGGCCCGGAGGGCATCGAGGATATGATCACGCTCAACTACCTGCACGAGGCCGCCATCCTGTACAACGTCAAGAAGCGCTTCCTCAAGCAGCTGCCCTACACGTACACGGGGGACATTTGCATCGCCGTGAACCCGTACCAGTGGCTGCCGGACCTCTACGCCGAAGAGCAGCACCTGCGCTACCTCAACCAGCCCAAGGAGGAGCTCCCGCCGCACGTGTACGCCACCTCGGTGGCCTCCTACGACAACATGCGCCGCTCGGAGGTGAACCAGAGCATCCTTGTGAGCGGCGAGTCGGGCGCCGGCAAGACGGAGACCACCAAGATCCTCATGAACCACTTGGCCACCATCGCCGGCGGCCTCAACAACTCGACTATCAAGCGCATTATCGAGGTGAACCCGCTGCTCGAGTCCTTCGGCAACGCCAAGACGGTGCGCAACGACAACTCGAGTCGCTTCGGCAAGTTCACGCAGCTGCAGTTCGACGCCAACGGCACGCTCGTGGGCGCCAAGTGCCGCACGTATCTTCTGGAGAAGACGCGCGTGATCAACCACGAGGCGCCCGAGCGCAACTACCACATCTTCTACCAGCTGCTCGAGTCCACAGACATGGCGGCCGAGCTGCTGCTGGACCCGAGCAAGGTCTACACGTACACTGGCGACAACACGACGCAGAAGATCGAGGGCCTCTCGGACGCCAAGCACTTCACCAAGACGCGCGAGGCGCTGGAGCTCGTGGGGCTCTCCATGGACGACCAGAAGCCGCTGTTCGAGGTACTCGCGGGCGTGCTGCACCTGGGCGAGGCGCAGCTGCAGTCGGACCCGGCAGACGATGAAAAGTCGCTCATTGCGGCGGGCGACACGGGCGCGCAAGGCGCCACGCAGATGTTGGGCGTGACCTGGGAGGCACTCGAGACGGCGCTGTGCTCGCGCACCATGCGCGCCGTGAACGACGTGTACAGCGTGCCGCTGCACAAGGAGCAAGCCATGGACTGCCGCGACGCGCTGGCCAAGGCCATCTACTCGAACGTGTTCGACTGGCTCGTGGCCACCATCAACACGTCGCTGTCGGACGACGCCAACATGGCCAACCACGTGGGGGTGCTGGACATCTTCGGCTTCGAGCACTTCAAGCACAACTCGTTCGAGCAGTTCTGCATCAATTACGCGAACGAGAAGCTGCAGCAGAAGTTCACGCAGGACGTGTTCAAGACGGTGCAGATCGAGTACGAGGAGGAAGGCATCGAGTGGAACCACATTGAGTACGCGGACAACCAGGACGTGCTCACGGTCATCGAGTCGCGCATGGGCATCATCTCGCTGCTGAACGAAGAAGTCATGCGGCCCAAGGGTAACGAGGCGTCCTTCATGTCCAAGGTGTCGTCGCTGCACAAGGAGGACATGGCACACGTGATCGAGTTCCCACGTACGTCGCGCACCGAGTTCCTCATCAAGCACTACGCCGCGCCGGTCATGTACGACTCGGTGGGATTCCTGGAGAAGCACAAGGACGCGCTGCTGCCGGACCTGTCGGAGCTCATGCGCGGCTCGTCCAAACCCTTCATCTCGGCGCTCTTCGAGCCCAAGCCGGCGCCCAAGTCGGCTGCACCAGAGACGCCCGGCCGACGAAAGCGCGGCGGAGGCGGCGGCGCGCTCACCCTCGCGACCGTGGGCACGCAGTTCAAGGAGAGTCTGACGGAGCTCATGTCCACCATCAACTCGACCAAGGTGCACTACGTGCGCTGCATCAAGCCCAACCCGATCAAGAGCTCCACGACGATGGACCAGTCTATGGTCATCTCGCAGCTGCGGTGCGCCGGCGTGATTGAGGCCATCCGCATCTCGCGCGCGGCGTACCCGAACCGGATGCAGCACACGGAGATCCTGGACAAGTTCTGGCTGTTCGTGCCGCGCGGCGGCGAGACGCCCGCGGACAAGTGCCAGCTGCTGATGGACAAGCTCCATCTGACGTCGCCCGAGCAGTACCAGATGGGCAAGACGCGCGTGTACTTCCAGCTGGGTGTGCTCGAGGAGCTGGAGGACCGGCGCAAGAAGTTCCTGGACGCCAAGGCGACCTACCTGCAGAACGTCATGGTGGGCTTCACGCAGCGCATCAAGTACCTGCGCCAGTTGCAGGCCATCATCAAGCTGCAGTCGGTCATTCGCTGCGTGATCGCCATGCGGAGATACGACACGTTCCTCACGGGCCTCACGCAGGCGCAGGCCCGGTGGCGAGGCGTGCTAGGCCGCAAGGTGGCGGCGGACGTGAAGAGCAACCACTACGCCGTGATCATCCAGCGCTACGTGCGCGGGTTCGTGAAGCGCCACCGCTACGTCAAGATGCGCGCGATGGTGATCCGCGTGCAGGCTGTGGTGCGCATGACCATCCAACGGCCCAAGTACCGTGCGGCGCTGGAGGAGCAGCGGCTGCAGGCCGACATGGCGTACCAGCTGCAGAAGCTGAAGGCACGGCTCCAGGAGGAGCAGGAGCGCAACGCGCAGCTGCAGCAGCGGCGCAACAGCCAGGTGACGCTCGAGGACAAACGCGAGGGCGCGGCGGCGTCGAGCGGCGTGATGCTGGATGCCGGCGGCATGATCGAGACGCTGCAGGACGAGAACAAGAAGCTACGCGAGGAGAAGGAGGAGATGAAGGAGGCCATGAAGGCGCTGAAGGCCGAGATCAGTCAGTTCAAGAACGACAAGGAGTACTCGTCGGCGGGTAACCACGTCAAGTTGCGGCAGCTGCAGGACACTGTGCGCGACAAGGACAAGAAGCTGGAGAAGCTGGAGGCCGAGAACAAGAAGCTGACCGAGCAGCTGAGCAAGCTGCACCAAGACGGCGTGCCGGAGAAGAAGACGACGCAGAAGAAGTCGATCTTCCGCACGCTGGGCTCCAAGAAGGAGAAGAAGGCGCCGCGCGAGACGGTGCTGCTGGACTCGCTCACGGGCGAGGAGGACGCCAACCGCGGCTCGGACGGCCGCGCGTCGGAGCGCCACTTCCCGCGCATCCCGAGCATGAGCATGGGCTCCAAGTTCTGGGGCACCAAGGCCAAGAACGGCGACACCATGGACGGCCTGGACGACGTGACGGAGGTGGACGAGCAGGACAACGGCACGACGCGCAACACGATCGTCAAGAGCATGGAGGTGGGCGTCACGGGCGCCATGTCGACGCTCAAGGGCCGCATGTCGGTGGTCAAGGGCATGTACGACCAGCGCAGCAAGCGCTCCAACAGCAAGCCCGAGGATGGCGGCGTGACGGCCGAGAAGAGCGGCGCCAACAGTGGCTCGGCCGCCGTGGTGCCGGCCAAGACGGCTCCCAAGCCGCAGCCGCAGCCGGACCGCCCCGTGCGCGAGTCGTTCAACCTGGACGCGCTGCCGGAGGTGTCGCTGCCCGTGGGCTGGGAGGCCAAGGTCTCGCGCTCCACGGGCCGCGTCTACTACGTCAACCGCAAGCTGGGCAAGTCGCAGTTCGAGCGCCCCACGCTGGCCTCGCTCAAGGCGCAGAAGCTGGCGCGCCAGAAGTCGGCCTCGGGGCTCTAGGTAGAAGAAGAAGAAGGCCGCGACGTGCCGCGTCATGGCGTGACGCGGCCCTCGCTCAGGTGTGTATGCGTGTTGTCGCCCCCCCCTACCAGCCAGACTGGAGACGCTCGGGCGTCGGACGTCGGACGTCGCGGGCCCCTCGGTATTAGCACGCGATCGTTTCGTCCGGCCGCTTGGTTGAGCTGGATGGCGCTCCACGTTGTCGATAGCGGCGCTGCGGGGGGAGCAGGAAGAGGAAGAGAAGCCCACGGAAATCGAATGACTGTGCTGCAACTGGGCGTCGCCCTGCTCCGTCTTGCCACTTGCAAGAGACTCTACCGCAATCGGAATCTGTGGAGGCGGAACAGGTCGCAGATTGCAAACGTAGAGGCAGAAGAGGTAGAAGAGGTAGAAGAGGTAGAATAGAAGTACACGTAGGAGTAGAAGTAGAAGAGGTACAGGTAGAGGTAGAGAAGAAGTAGAAGAGGTAGAGGCTGAGGCCGAGGTAGGGAGAAGCAGAGGGAGAAGCGGGTTGGCGACGCAGGTGGTGGATAGACTGAAGACGTGGATTGGTGATACTGTACGGGAGGAAGGTGGACGCATGCGGACGTACCGACCTCGGGGCTCTTGTTGGCTGCGTCTGCCGTCCCCTTCGCGCTCGTCGGCCGCCTTCTACCAGATGGAAGTGGCCGACAAGTTCGCGAAAGAAGAAGCCCCGGGCGGTGGGAGTAGCGGGACGAGGCGCTGTCGGGTCGTGACGGCCTCGCAAGGCGAGGGGGAAGTAGCTGGGTGCTAGCTTGGGGTCTGGAGTTAGTGCTGCTGGATAAATAGTGGGGCTTGTGGCTCCTGCCGCTCGGACGCCAGAGCGCTAGAGCACCATGGTCTCCTTGTTCTTGCGGTAGGGCCCGCTGTGGCGCCGGAAGTTGCCGTAGTGCGAGTGCGTCGAGTTGAGCAGACTCTTGCGCGCGTCCGAGGTGCCCTTGGCGTAGGCCAGGATGGGCGGACTCGACTTCTTCAGCCGCAGCGTGGGCCGCAGCCCGCTCTGGTCGGCGCTGGGCGACACCGACGACGGCGTCATGTACGAGGCCGCCTTGTTGAGCCCGCCGTGCGCAATGTCCTTGACCGTGGAGGCGCGACGCGGCCGAGGCATGGACATGCCCCGCGCCCGACTGAAGGTCTGGCTGATGGCCGTGGACAACTTGCGCGCGCGTGTGGCCGGCGCCGGCTGCCGCAGCGGCGCCGGCTCGTCCGCGTCCACCTCGTTCTCGCCCTGCGACTGGCTGCGCAGCACCTCGGCCACGGACGCGCACTGCGCGCGCAGAGAGCCCAGCTCCTCGTGCACCGTGGCCAGCTCGCGCGCCAGCGTCTGCGCCTTCTGCTCGCCCTCCGACTCGAGCCCGTCGCGCTCCGAGTAGAGCTGCATCATCTCGCGCTGCAGCGATGTGTTGGCGCCTAGCAGCTCCTGGATCTGGCGCGCCATGCGCTCGTTCTCGGCGCGGATCTCGGCCGCCGTCGCCATCTTCCGCCTTCCTTTGCTCGGTTTCTTGGCTCGGATGTGGGATAGCAACTGAGCGACTGCGCTCGAGGACGGGAATAGCGGCGACGTGCGGGGAGTAACTTTGCCAGCAGAGAGCGAGCGAGATGACTGGGGAAATGTATGTCAATGCCGTGCGAGTAACAGAAGAGGCGTCCGGTCTCTGCTCGTTGGACAGTGGACCAGACAGAAGCGGCTCGTCTCTGTGCGGTCCGCCCATCTGTTGGATGAGGGCGGGAACTCACTTGACGTGGATGAGGCGAGTTGAGGAGGCGGTAAGATGCCAAATGAGGCGGGTGGAGCACGCGGACACTACGCCGCTGACTACGACGACGTTGGCGTTGGCCAGTGCGGTGGGGATCAAGTGCGGGCATGCCCACCGAACTGCACGCGCCTCGCCGAGGAGGCTCACGCCCAGTATCGCGTCACGCGCAGCACCAAGACGTTACTGCAATGCGTCTGCGGCACGATCGAGACCTTCGCGAGCGTCTGGTCGCTGTCGCGAGATCGCTACACACACACCAAATCGACTAAATCCGGCATCCCGGCGTTCAGACGTGAAATGCCGATATAGAGGACACACACGCCGAATTAAAACTGGCCGAAGGCACTTCGAGCTTCGCTTGTCGTCTGCAGCATCAGTGAACCATGTCAAATATACGACCCTATGACAAGCCCCCGGTGGCATGTTGGCTCAGTGCAGGCCTGAAAGCTAACATCGCCCTTATCTGCCCAATTCCCAGCCGCTAGTGGTGGAAAGAGGGGCCATATTCAACTCAAATGCTGGCTGACAGCTGCAAGGATCAGTACCGAGGTGCCGCTTCTGGGTCTTCATCAAAAGCAATTGTAGCACGATACAATGGCAGAGATCTTCTGCCGAAGCACCAACACAGCGTTCTCGATAAAACCAACCAAGACCGTGCTTGACAGCGACCGCAAGCGCAGACACTCCGATTGAAAGTTCGATAACTGCGAGTTAGTCAGCCGCTACCATAGCAGTCTTCTCGAAGCGTACCGCTACAGACGACCTGCAGTCACTACGTAAGCGTAGTGCTCAACGCAATTTGGGACGACTCGCATTGCTCCCGCGACCCTGAATATTTCCTGTGGGGCATCGCAAGCGCGTTTGTGTGCTACTAACTCTGCTTCTGTCGGGGGCGTGGCCTCATCTCTCCAATGGGATCAAACACAGCCTAATATGTTGCGACGTGCTGTACATTACAACAGTACTCCATGTGTAGCCGCCCGAGTTGATCGGCCGGGTAACAAGCGAAAGTGGGTCGCACGCCGTTTTAAACAAAACAGAAGAGCCGAAACCAGTTCATACCGGCTAACACGGCGCCAACGCCATTTCGACTGGACTGCTACTCGCGCGCACGCACGTTGGCTCGCATTTTTTTGGCTTCCCGCGATGACACTAACTGCCCAGTGCACCTGCTGTCTGCAGGCCAAGCCAAGTGCCAGCATGCCAACCGCCGGCGCAACCTCTGCGCCCCAAGCCTCGCCTAAATGAGGCGCCGGAAAGGCGGACTGACTCACCACGGCCTTTCAGGGCGCGACGTGGCGACCAACAGCTCACATCTCAGCCGAAACCTGAGCTTTGGCGGTTCGCTCTCGTCTCCACGCTGCTCCTCCGCGCCGCGGAGCTCGGCCGGCCAGGCCAGCCAGCGCCTTGGCTCGCCACGAGGCGCCTCCGTATGTCTGCGCTCTGGCGGCCAGCGGACTGCAGCGAGTCCCACTTTGCAGCCGCGTCCGTCGCGGCGCAACTCGGCCTCAAGAGGTGAGCCACACACCCCCAAGCTCTCTGCGTCGGTCGCGCCGGGCTGCACACCGAGCGTGCGTGTCTTTCAATCTGCCGACGCCACCGCAAGGCGAGGGAGCTTCGACTCGTAGCAAGTGGGCTCCAGCTGCGAGCGAGCTGCGACGCGTGCGCTCGGCATCGATCTCGCTGGTCCCGCTAGCCATGGGGATCGACGGAACGCTCCGGCAGCAAGGCGGCCTGGTCTCTTCTCTGCTGAAGGACTCGCTCGCCAGCTGTAGCGGGGCGTGTGTCAGCCTGCTTGGCTGCACTTGTAGAGGCACGCCGCGCGGTGCATGGCGCTGCTTTCTCAAGCTCCGCACCACTGGCCGCTTCCTCCTTCACAGACCGAACTCAGCGCAGCAGCTGCAGTGCTGCTGCAATGCGCGCGAGCGAGCAGCATCTGCCCCGCGGATGACCAGCAAGTGCTGCTGACCTGACGGACAGGTTGGCTCCAAAGTCCGAGCCAGAAAGTCACCTTTCGAAAACCGCTCTTAAGCTGTATTTCGACGTGAAGAGCACGATTGAATTACCCGTGGAAAGAGATACACCGCGTTTGACAGGGGTTTGCTGCCCAAGACGACAAGCTCGGCAGACCGGAAGACCGACCGCGAGCGAGCTGGCAATGGAGGGCGAGAGCGACAGTCGCGTGCATTTCTCCGAGGTGAACGACGCCTGGTCCAGCTCGCGGCACGTGGAGGTGCTGCAGGCGCTGGATGCCGTCGAGAAGGTGCGTGCGTGCGCTTGCGTGCGCTTGCGAGCGCCGCGGCTGTGGCGTCCAGGGGCGCTCTGTAGGCGAAGCTACTGGCTGATGTCTGCGACGCAATTATTGGTCGCGGGAACTAACGCACTGCTTGACCCCCGCAGAAACTGGTGACGGCACTGCGCACAGCGTCAACCGCCATGACGTACCTGACGCCGCGTGTGTCCTCGGACGAGAGCTCGTCGCTGGCCTTCAACGCGGCGTGCACCGAGTTCCTGCAGCTTGTGAAGGAGATCCACACGGAGCTGGCCAGCCACATCCACCTCGTGTCGGACTACCGCACCTTCGCACGCAGCACGTATGGCGCCGAGAAGGACGTGGAGATCAGCCGAGAGAAGGTCAAGGTCGTCTCGGAGCAGCTGCAGTCGCTCTCGCGCTTCCTAGAGGACCACTTCCAGCCCGAGGAGAGCTGAAACCAGGTCTCCACCGAGCAAGCGAGCCGCTGTCCGCATGCTTTCGCGCAGTATGAAGCGGTGGACTAGAGATGGAGACCGCACCAGCCAGCGACGTGCAGTCCAATTAACTATAACATGCGTGAGCCCTACGGACAGAAGCGCTTCTGCGGAGGAGACAGCCCCATGTGTTCTCCCGAGGCCATCCATCAGTCGCCAGCGGCCAGGCCCGAGACGCGTCGGAACTGCGCAAAGTGTCTCTGCAGCTGCACGCGCAGTTGACGCTCATGCTGCGCCTCCAGCTGCTCCAGGTCCTCCAGGACGCTGGCGTCCAGCGCCTCGTCGTCTTCGCAGAAGCGCGTTTGCAGTTGTAGCTGCACGTAGCAAGGAGACGACGGCACAAGCGGGCTCAAAGTCAGCGGTGGATGCGGATCTGGAGCGAAACGACCGGCAGCAGCCTACCTCTGGGATGTAGTCTCTCGTGGTGGCTTCCAGACTGGCCTCAATGTCGTTGAGCTCCTCGTCCGTGTCCTTCAGGGGCGACTGTCGTCTCGGAGACAGCGGCCGGTGCCACCCTCGCTGGTAGAACTGCAGGACGAGTTGGTGCCGGTGGTCTTCGTCGTGTAGCAAGAACTCGGCCAGTGCCTGTCCGTCGTCACCTTTCGGGGCCTTCCAGGCGAGCATAGCCGCCATCGGAGCCCCAAACAGCTCGGCGAGACACGCAGCAGCTTGCTACAGTGAGAGTGCATGCGTTTGTTCTGTGAGTTGGACGACAGAGGACAGTAGCGGTGGAGCTGGGCTCTCCTGGGCTACGGTTACCAGTACCTTGCGGTGGTTGACGAGGATGTAGTTGGTCGTGATCGCCGCGGCGTGCCACTTGAGTGAGTGAGGCCGCTCCATGACCAGCACAAAGGCCAGTGGCGTCAGGAGCTCGTACCGGTCCACCAGCACGGCCAGTAGCTTGTGGTTGGAGTGCATGAGCGCGCTCATGGCCTGCGCAACGTGCACGAACGGCGAGTGGAGGTGCGCATACGTCTCGAACTCGGTCGTGTCCTGCATCAAGGCGAAGCGCGTTTCCACTCTGAGATGCAGTAGCATGAGCAGTCCAGCACCACAGACGCAGTCAGTTAGGCGAGCCTTGCTTCCAGAGTCTCCAGGGAAGCAACCAACGCGGTGGACTCGTACTTGTCCAGCGCTTTGGCGGCGTCTCCGATCAGCGCCACTAGCGCCGCACAAATGGGGTCCTGGCCACGAAAGCGGCGTCAATCGTCAGTGCTTTGAAGTGCAGGCACCGGATACAAGGCGAGAGCCCCCAATGCCGATGGAACCTGCAGTTGTCGCGACTGCAAGAGCACGTGGATGAGCTCCAGCCCCTCGTGCTGGAGATACACGTCGGGCGAGTGGAGCAGCGCCATGCAGAGCGGCACGAGCTCGCGCTCCTTGCGCGTCCTGTACTGCGGGTCGAACGAGAAGGAGCCAGGGGTGATGACCTCACGGAGAACCTGCGCACCAAAGAGCTGCAGCCGCATTTGGGCGTGCTGGAGCATGAACCCCACGGCCTCGTGGGCTTGCTCCAGCCCCGCCGGGTTGCCCACGAGCTGCTCCAGGAGCACTTCTCGACACAACGTCCAGAGGCGAGACTCGGCC
The DNA here is from genome assembly GCA_023338205.1 of Halophytophthora polymorphica. Classification (NCBI taxonomy): domain Eukaryota; phylum Oomycota; class Peronosporomycetes; order Peronosporales; family Peronosporaceae; genus Halophytophthora; species Halophytophthora polymorphica. The sequence continues at coordinate 22,859 of JAADYJ010000242.1, forward strand.
ATGCGGTCCGCGACGTCGCTGCTGGCAAGCACGCCGCGAATTACCGCCAGTTCGCCTCTCAGGCCACTGATCTCTTGCTTGAACTGGTGGCCCATTTGCGAGATCCGCAGGACAATCCCGAGCAGCGCCTCGCGATCGGATGCCGAGACGAGCGACTTGTGCAGCCCGTGCTTCTGGTGGGAACTGCCGTCCAAAGCTACGAGCCGGAGCAGCAGACCAAGCCCGTCCGCGTGCTGGAAGACCCGGTAGTAAGCCTGCGCATTGGCCGCGGTGAAGAGCACGTGCAAGCAGGCCACTTGCTCCGACAGCGCAACGCACTTTGCGCTCTTTCCGGGCTCGGAGGAGCTTGATGGGCCCGAAGCGCTGGCGGCCAAGGCCGCACTCGTGGTCTTGTGCATCCAAGAGAGCAGCCGCGGCAGGAAGAGCGCGACGTCGGTGCCGCACTCGCTCTCGAGCAAGTCCCCGCCGTCCCGCTTCGGGTCGAACCGCTGGCAAAACCACTCGAGGAGCTGCTTGCGCTTGCTCTTGGAGCCTGTCGCCGTGGCAAACGACACGGGAATCAGCGGGTGCACGTCACGTCGACTCCATGCCAAGGCGATAGAGACGCACTCGCGAGCAGCGCCTCATTCGAAGGCTTTGAGCGTCCCCACCTTCATCCCAATGGCGAAGGAGCGTGCTCATGCCGCGCAGGTCCAGTGTCCTGCTTCTTGGACTCGACGAAGGTGTTGTAGCGCCTGAAAATAGCGATCTACGACTCGTTCCAGGGCGGAAGCACCGCTGGCCGACGCTGCGCTGGTCTTCTCCAGTAACGGAGGTGGCGATACACTTGGCCATGATGTTCTAGAGGAGACACTCATGCCAAAGGTGACGCCTGTGTCGCCACCTTTGTGCCATTATCATGTCGTCATCGCCACTTGCACTACAGAACCCCACCGACAATGCATGAGCTTGGCCTCCGTGCTGCGCGATGCTAGCCCTGAAGCGCACCAGGAGAGCGACCGAGGCGGTCCACGTCGTGAGCACTGCACAGTGCAGCACAATGGATTGAGAAGCTGCGGCCAGTGCCTAGTGGCGAGGCACGTAGACGCCTCCGGCCCGGGACACCCAGGCCTCCGGCTCGGGGCGGTAGAGCGGGTCTGTCTGACGGACGGGACTGGGACTGCGCTCGTCGAAGGCATCGTGGGTCCACTTGCGAGCAGCATCAGCCGCCGACCGGCGATGGCCACGTCGAGCAGCTCCTGGGCTTCGGCTTCGGCTTCGGCTGCGGTTGTAGCCGCGGCTTCGTCTCGGACTGCGACTGCGACTGCGGGAAGCGCTGCGACGGTGGCCTCGACGTCGGCTGTGGCTATGGCTGTGCGAGCTCTTGGCACTCGCGCTCCGGCTTGGACTGCTCCGACGCGAGCCTCTGTAGTGGCGGTGGCCTCGGTCGCGGCTCGCACTTGGGCTCCGTCGGTCTTGACGCCTCGGGGTCCTCCCGTGGCGCCTTTCGTCCAGCTACGCAGGGCAAAGCGACAGTGCACAGCGTTAGAGCGCACTTGTGCGTGCTAGTGGGAGATGGCGCTGGCTGCCAAGTGACTTACCTGCGGTCGGAACGGATCTGGCGGCGGCGGCGTGCTGGCCTTGCGACCCGCAGGACTCTTGGAGCGGCGGGATCTCGAGCGCTTCCTCTCATGCTTGTGCTTGTGCTTGCGCTTGCGCTTCCTCTCCTTGTCCTCGCTCTTGGCGTCGTCGCGGCGGTGCTTGGACGTGCCGTGGCGTCTGTCCTCACGGTCGTCCGACGCCACCTCCACATCGCGCCCGAACTCGTCCTTGCGGAAGAGCTTCTTGGGTTCCGCGCGCTGGCGCTTGGCTACAGCAGACTCACGCGCCTGGTCGTTCGGAGTGGCTGCATCGACCGATTGCGGCGCACCAGCAGCGGTGGAGCTGTTGTCGTCCGCGGCAACGACATCTTGAGCTGCAGCTCCACCACCGGCGGGCTGGACGATCTCGCCGCTGCGATAAGAGCGCGCGCGTCAGACACTGGACATGAACGCAGAGAGTGCGCGAAGGCGCGTGCGCCTGGGGCAGAGACGCACGCGGAGGGCGAGCGCAGGCGGCAAGACGTACCGCCAGTTGCGCAGGCCGCCGCCGCTCATGCTGCCGGTCGGCTTGGGCGCTTGGGCTTGTCGTGCAGGAGGAAGGATGTACTTTTTACCGCAGAAAAGAGTGCACTAAGGGCTCGAGAGCCTCAAAAGTATGCACCACGAGGCCACTTGATCATGCTCGCCACTCGCCACTCGCCACTCGCCACTCGCCACTCGCCACTCGCTGGAGCCGAGAGCGCCCCTCGCAGGCTGCGAGGAGCTGACGGCCTCTACTTGGGCGCCAGTTCTAGTGGCACTGGTGATCTGTGGCAATTGGATGCATTTGGCTGGCCGCCGCAGCGCCTTGCTCGACCAGCGTCGTGCATGACGCGGAGATCCCGAAGTCGCCTTGACACCACACTAGGCCAATCGACGCTGGACTAGCTGCTACTACCGGCAGTGCACTCACCCACACTCGAAGCGCAGAGTTTGCGTTGCGAGTAGCAGCTGTAGACACGCTCGGACCAGCATGTTTGGGGGTGCAACAGCAAGAAAAAGGTCTTCCTGACCCGTAGCGCTTCGCACAGCACGAAGACTCGACCCATTGCCCGTCCGTTGGCGCCCAACGCGTGCTCCAAGACACCTAGGAGTGCATCGCAAGCACTGGGAAAGCTCGTGTATGCGCTCGGTAGTCTCCAAAAGCCTTCTTCTACCCTCCCAGCCCACGCCCTGGCACGCTTTGAGCCGGCAAACCTGGTCTCCTGGTCTTCACACACACAGCTGAGCTCGCCACGCCGCACCCAGGCCGCCATGGCGCGCTCTACAGACTCCGCGCAGCCTTCCACAGGCGCTGCGTCCCGCTCCGAGAGCTCCGCGTCGCCCTTCGGCCGGCATCAAGCCGCCAACGTGTTGCTCCGGCCGCGACCCCACGCCCGATCTTCAAGCTCCGTTCCCCAAAGCGGGTACACCACGTTGCACCGTGGCGCTCCGGCAAAGTGCGGCCTCCCTCGACCTCTCCCAGGGTCCCGTGCGGACTTTGCGGAGCGCGGCCCCCGCTGGCGGGGGCCCCCACCGCGGCGGTATCTTTGGCGCCCCGCGGACTTTGCGGGAGGTGACGAGCGCGCGACTCGCCCACCACAGCCGCCCCCGGTGTGTCTGTGTGGAAAAGAGAGAAAGCGCCCGAGCGCGGAAAGCAGTCGAGAGCGTCAAGCGAGCGAGCGCCCAGCAGCAGCAGCGCGTGTGTGTGCGTGCCTGCAGCCCCGCCAGCCATGAGCAGCAGTCCCAAGCAGGACGACTTTGCCACCAAGACCGCAGCGCGCCACCGCAAGAAGGCGGCCGCGGCCGACGTGGAAGGTGACGCCAATGCCGCGCCGAGTGCAAGCGCGAGTGCAAGCGCGAGTACAAGCGCGAGTGCAAGCGCGGGTACAAGCGCGAGTGGGAGCGGCGCGATCTCGCTGCGGCCGCGCACAATGTTCGCCATGAAGGGCCGCGGGCGCACCGAGTCGGAGGCGGCGGCGTACCGGCCGCAGTGGTCCAAGGACGGCGAAGGCTTTGTGTCTGCGGGCGGTGCGCCGGCGTCCTTCAAGGACGCGGCCGCGGGCGAGGGTGAGCACCGCGGCAAGGAGGGCGCCGAGCGCCGCAAGAGCAAGGTGCTGCGCTACTCGAAGGAGGAGCTGCTGGCCCTGCATTTCACAACCACGGAGCCGCCCAAGCTGCCGCCCGAGACGGCCGTGGTCTCCGAGCCGAGCCTCCCGCCCGTCGCCACGTTGCCGTTCGACCACGAGGAGATCTACAAGCAGTGGTCGCTCAACCGCACGCGCGGCCGCGGCCGGGGCCGCGGCGCCGCGCCCCCCGGCGGCATGCAGAGCTCTCGCGGCGGCCACGACCGCGCGCGCGGAGACGCCAAGTGGGACGAGCCCGACGGTGAGCGCGGCACCAAACACAGAGGAGACCGCGAGCGCCAGGGCGACCGCGACCGCGACCGAGACCGCGACCGAGACGCCGTGTGGCAGCGCGGCGCGCGCGTCACGGAGAGTTCTCGCGGGGGCAACGCCGCCGACGTCTGGGACGACGTGCTCGAGCCGGGCACAGAGAGCAACGAAATGGTGCGCCTTGCTGCTGACCGACTGCGCTGTGCGGCGCGACTACCGGAGGGAACGGCGCTTGACTCACTCTACTGTGCCCTGGCGCGATGGACGTGTGCTCTATGGTGTCTGTAGGACTTGTCGAGTATGGCGGAGGCGGCCGAGAAGTTCCGACGAGAGATGGACGCCATGCGCGAGGAGCTCCAGGGCCCGACGATCGATCCGGTGCGTCTCCGTCTGTGGCTCACGACCGCTTTACGGGCGGCGGCTGCCCGTTTGACGCACTCACGCGCTGCTGGCGGTGTCCTTCTCTCTCTCTCTCTATGTTGGTTGGTTGGTTGTGCAGGAGAAAGCGAATCTGGACGACTTTGACAAGAAGCTGGAGGACGCGGCCGCGGCGGGGCAGTTCGAAGACAGTGACCACGAAGAGGACGCCGCGCAGTGGGACCAGCCGCTGGAGGCCGCCAACGGCCACGGAGATGCCAGTACCAGTCCATCGGAAGGCCAGACGGCAGCCTCCGGGCTGCTGCACGCCCAGCCCAGCAGCGGCGGCGGACTCTTTGACGCGCTGGAGCCCGCCGACGGCCACCCGTTCGGCGCACTGGAGGACAAGAGCGGCGACTTCTCGCTGGCGTCGCAGCCGGCTGAGGAGCCGCTGGCGGGGCTCTCGTCGCTGCGGCTCGAGGTGGCAGACGAGTGGTTCTACCTGGACCCGCAGGGCCTGCAGCAGGGCCCGTTCAAGACGGCGGAGATGCGTGAGTGGTTCGAGGCCGGCTACTTCAAGCCGCACCTGCCGATCCGCTTCAGTCGCGAAGGCCCCTTCACGGCGCTGGCCAGCCAGTTTGTTCAGGGGCAGATGCCCTTTGCCGCGCCGCCGCGTGTGAGTCCGCCCAGCCTCGGCGGGCTGCAGCTGGACCCTCGACAGAGCGAGCACCAGCGGATGGTGGAGCTGCAGCACGAGCAGCAGCGGCAGCGGCAGCAGCAGATGATGCAGTTGCAACAGCAGCAGCAGCAGCAGCAGCAGCGGATGCTGCAGTTGGGCCAGGAGGAGAAGATCCGCTTGGAGATGCAGCGACTCGAGATGGCGCGGCAGCAGCAGCAGACGCAGCTCTACCAGCAGCAGCAGCTCCTGCTCCACCAGCAGCAACAGCAGCAACAACGCCAGCAGCAGCAACAACAGCAGCAGCACATGCTCCTGCAGCAGCAGAGCTCGTGGCAGCGCAGCCAACGGGAAGGCATCATGAGCGCGCTGGGCATCTTTGGCGCCGGCAGCCAGGACGGCGGCATTTCGACCCACGACAGCTTCCAGTCGGACCAGATGCAGCTGCAGTTCCAGTCCGACTTCCGCGCGCAGCACCAGCCAGGCATGCCGAGTGCCAGTGCGCCAGCTCGCGGCCAGGACGCCATGTTCCTGCCCGACCCGACGTCCAGCCGCGAGCAGCAGTTCTGGCCCAATGCCGGCCAGCCAGCGCCCACAGACGCGGCCTCGTCACCTCAGCGTCCAGAGCAGCAGGATGTGGGTCCTTCCAGCCCGGTCGCACGGGAAGCTGCGCCTCTTGCTGCCCCAGAGGCGCCACGCGAGCCCACACTGGGCGCCTGGGGCGTGAGGACGACGGCGGCACCGGGGGCCGCTTCCCCTTCGTTGGACGAGATCCAGCAGCAGGAGAAGCGCCGAGCCGCAGAAGAGGCGCGAGGCTCGCTGGCCGGCCAAGACCAGCAGCAGCACCAGCAGCAGCAGCAGTCTCCCCGCGCGTCGAACGGGGAGAAGCAGCAGCGCAGCCACGCCACGCCCGTCAAGAGCAAGAAGAAGGAGCAGCAGACGACGACCTCGAGCTCGAGCAAGGAGAAGAAGGCGAGTCCCAGTGGCTCGCGCAAGAACGGCAAGAGTGCCGAGGCGGCCAAGCCCGAGAGCAACGCGTGGGTGGACGGCGCGGCGGCCCGGGCGAGCAGCAGCAGGTCGCTCAAGGCCATCCAGCAGGAGGAGCAGCGCGCCTTGCGCAGCCAGATGCACGCGGGCGAGGACGGCTCGGCGAGTCTGGCGCAGATGGGGGCGCAGCTCAAGATGATGCTGGGCGTGGACTCGCAAGCCGCGGCGGCGGGAGCGTCTCCGACCCCGGCGGCGTCTGCA